>PVIY010033684.1:0-27807 GCA_004026745.1 Myrmecophaga tridactyla
ATGCTCACCTGGCCAAGCTGACAACTGAATCTAACTAACACAACTTCTAATGGGGGAAGGATTTCTTTTTGGCCTGATAGAAATGTTCTTGAATTGACCACAGCGATGGTTGCACACCCATGTGCATTTGTAGAAACCACTGAAGTATAACTGTTAAATGGATGATTTGTATTTTATGTGGATTATATTTCAATAGGCTGTTTTTCTTTTAAAGAATGCATGTTTTACAGAAAGAAAGAAATTTATAAATACCACCTGAAATCCCCCAATGACAATGATATGGTAATCATCCATTCAAAATCTCTGCACCCCTCACACACACAAACTTAACTCCACACATATTTAGAGTTTTCCATTAATTATACCGTTCTCTACATGGTGTTCCATAATTAACTTTTTCTCCCAATATCACAAAATAAGCACGTATTCACATAAATGTCTTTTCATTTTTGCTGACCTCAGTTTTCTGTCATGCCATCTATCTAACTGGTCTTCTGTATATGGAATTCGGATTTTTTTACTTGGAAATATTTGTCAAGGGGTAGGCATTTTAATATTTTTGATATTTCAAGCCAGATTGCTCTCCAGCAATACATCCACTTACGCTTTCAGTGAACATCTTTTAAACTGTACCCTCATGAAAATTGCATTGCCACTTACTTTAACCTACAGCTTTTGCAAATATTTTAAACAATCTCGTCATTTTTAAATGTCCTTCTCTGCTTTCTAGTAAGTCTGAACAGCTTTTCCTATTCGTTGGACACTTACATTCCTACTTTTTCTCTCTTTTTTTGTTTTTAGGTGCATAGTCAGGGATTGAACCCGGGTCTCCCGCATGGAAGGCGAGCATTCTACCCCGGAACCCCCCGTGCGCCCCTAGGCACCCCTCATTCCTACGGTTTTAATTGCCTCCCTTCCCAAAACATTCTTTGGGAAAAGTTCTTTCAGTAGCTTCCCATCCAAACACAGGACACAGAGAACATGGAGAAACTCATTAAAGTGGGAGAAATGGTCTGAGGTCAGCTCATGACACACTTTCTCACACAAAGAGGATGGAAAACAAAACCTGAAATTCTGATTCAACTTACTCAGAAACCACGCTGTATATACGAACATTGTGCTCAGTCTTGTTTACTTTTGCTTTTGTTTTTAAAGTGCTTTTTTTTCAGTTATCAAAAACTCCATCTTACTTAATTCCACATCCTTACTGTTCAGACATAAAATGTTTCATAAACAATATGCACAGAAGGGCGATTGTGAAAAATAAAAAAAGGAAAAGGAAAAAAATAGGTTCAGCTCCCCTAATCCTTTAACAAATCTTCTAATCCACTAGCCTGTCTCCTATAATGAATGTTCACTCAGTAAGCAGGATTTACTGTGCTAACTGAATTCCTGCTTCCTGCTTTCAGACCAACACTATCATCTGCTTGATTTTCTGGTTATCCCAATGTCACTTTTTTTTTTTTTAATTTGCATATGGGCAGGAGGCACCAGGGATCGAACTCCAGACCTCCAGCACGGAGGGTCGGAGCTCTGCCTGCTGAACCACGGCAGCCGCCCCCCAATGTCACTTTTACATAGCAACCAGGATTCTCTAGAAGCAAGCAGAAACACACACACACACACACACCTCTAATTGAAAACGTTTGTTTCAGCTACAAGCCATACACAGTTTCTGAACAAGGAATTGATTATGGAAGTAACATGCATAACTTCCTTATGTGTGTGTGTGAAAAAGGCTGAGGTTATTTTCTCTATGAAACAGAGAAAATATGCTAGATGTAAGACTGGTAACTTCAATATCAATAATTTTTTTTCAATCTTAGTGTAACTTTTTTTTTCCAACTTTAAAGCCAATTTATTAAAGAGTCAATTTAACAGCTTTACTTTTGTGCTAAAACAGATGAAGTTTGATTCAAACAGACAGAATTTTGAACAACAATGTTTTATTATTTAAAATAAAGTGGTGCATATTGCGAATATAAACAAAAGGGCTAAAATGAAAAGAAAATGTTTTTAAAGAAGAAGGTAGTGAGGGAAAAGAGAAAAGAACATTTACTGAAAATGTACTACTTGTCAGACTTTTAATACTCACTTAATTTTTTCCCTTCCATTTAAAAATGGAAACCAGAGTGAGAAAAAGGGAGTTCTTGATGACCCATCCAAACCGAGTACATATAATCATTATTTCATTTGCAAAAGAATAGTTTCATTTACTTTAGAAATCAAAGCAGTTTCAACTAATGTGCAAGTATTTGCAAACCACTCATCATTTTCTTCTTAATGAAATGCTCTCTTCACTTGGCTTCCTAAATGTCTTACGCTCTTATTTTGTTTACTTGTTTTTATGTTTCCAGCTTCACTGACCACTTGTTCTCCACCTCTTTGCTGAATAGCTATTCATATTTCTGACTTTAAGACATGAAAGTGTCTCAGCTTTCAGCCCTCAGTATACCCCTGTTAATTTTCCACTATCTCCAACTCCTGCTTCGTGGCTTAAAGTACCATCTATAAGCTTATAGTTTCCAACTTATAATTTCCAACACCATTCCGTGTTCTAAACCACAGATTCACATATCCAATTGCCATCTAGATATGTCCCTTTGGATGTCTCTGAGCACCTAAATGCAATATATACCAAAGCTTCCCCTCCCTCATCTAGGCAAGAAACAACCTTCATCCAGGTGTTCAGAGCAAAGTCATGATAACATACCTTGATTTTCCTTTCTTGTCCATTCTTTACCTTTGAGATACATGTACAGTCACTTATTTCCACTATACATGTATCTGAATAATTTCTAGCCTGAACCAGTGCCAAAACTACCATCTCAGTCTCTCACTTTTATTTTTGCTCTTTCCCTGTTCAATAGACTATTCTCCACATAGCAGCCAGAAAAATCACATCTAAAAACTAAATAATTAGTTTCTTATCCTGCTCAGAACAAAATCTAAGTCTTTCCCACGGTTCTACATGACATAGTTTTAAGACTATCTCTCTAATTTGAATTCTTACCACTCTAATTCTTGCTGCAGTCGCCTTCGTTCAGTTTCTTGAATCCAGGAAACATACTCCTGCTTTAGGGCTTTTTTGTTTTTTTTTACTTGCTGTTCCCTCTACCTTATAATGCTGTTCCCTCCCCGCATTACTCCAGATGTATTCATGGCTTGCTCCTTCACTGCATTTAGATTTCACGTGTTTGTTTTCCCATTCAACAGGTTTTTGCTAACTACCTTATATAAAATATCACTCTTCCATCACTACTAAGACTTTGTTTCAATTTTCTTCATAAAATGTTCACATGATATATTAGATACTTATTTATCTCTCAATAGAATATAAGATGAGACTTTATGTATTTATTCACTCTTTTATCCTCATTATCTAGACCAAGCCTGGCAAGTGGTTGCTGTGAAATGTTTAACTGAATGAATGAATGAGATTATTGTTGAAGTCTAGATAAGAGATAATTGTGACTTATTCTGGTCAGGGCACTGGAGATAAAGAGAAATAGATAGATGAAAATATCTATGTAGTAGCTTCAATGGAGACTTGAAAGTGGTTTAAATTTTTATGTTTAGAATAGAGAAAAAGGGCCAGATTAAAATTACAAAAATCGCGCTTCAACTGAAAGTGAAGATGTTAATTAACTTTCCTGAGGCAGTCTTCTTTGTTTTGGGAAATTGGGTTTAACAGACCTTTTGATTCTTGATTAAGACATGAATGTAATGTCATGACCTAAAGACCATGATTCCAACAGAGAATGTAAATGGTCTTTTTAATGACAGTAGTTGGCAGATGCTTGTGTGTACACTTGTTATTTTCTTTAGAGGCTTCGTTTCCTAAAAACATTTAGCTTGTGTTTGAGTACGTAGTTGGTGGAGCTCCCAAAGCTAAATATATCAGTGGAAAAGTTGAATGCTCCCCCTTCATTCTTTGCAATTATTACTAGTCTTATTGGTATTAGCCTGCCCATGAATATAGAATCCACTGTGGCAGGAAGGCCTTAGCTACTCTGGTATGTATTCCTATAGGTAGGCTTCAAAACTAAGCAGCCTTTTCTGAAGGAAAACAGTTTCATGCCTTCCCCTAACTCCCAGGAGGCTCCACTAAACAGGATAAACCTCTTGAAAAAATTAAATCCTTTGGATCCTTGACCTTCTACAAATGGGGTTCATGTAAGGGAAAGAATGGATTTCTTGTCATCTACTAGATGGACTTTTTAAATATAATTTCCATGTAAAACTAGACGTGGTGTGGTCTTTTGATACTTTTGATCTTAATTTAACATGAAGTTAAAAATAGGTTTTTATAATAAACCAAAAAATATTTCTTCAATTTAGCAACTAGCTAAGTCATTTCATTATTTGATAAAGAATTGTAGGAAAAATTACTTTATAGCCTTTGATACATAAAGGTTAAGTTCATATAGTATTATTTTAAATTATATTCGTCATACTTACATGTATAGGGACATATCTATCTTGCTGTTTAATAGGTTAAATGGTTACTACAATTATTTAAAAAATCACACATTGACTAATGCAGTGCAAATTATATATTGTATAATTCTTGAATTAAACAATAAAACTAGGTATTATTTCATATGTGATCTGGGAAACACTCATTCTAAAATGTGTATAAATTTTATGTTATGGCATAAAACACACTGAAATCTAAGTCTGTCACCTATAACTTATTGTATATTGTACCTATAAAAATCATGATAATAAAAACTTATAATTCTCACTGCCATTTTTAAAGACTTTTCTTTCAATAGTGGATATAACTCATCTTTAACCTAGTAAGTGAAAAGAAATTGGAAATGAAATCTTCAACATATGTTTAATTTATTTTCAAGGTGTTTGAATTCTTAGGGATAGAATTATATACCGTGTATCCTCGACAATATCTTTTACTGATCTATTTGCTGATCTATTGGACAATTTTGCAGAATTATTATCATTTTATCTTCCTTATTAATTGTTTTGTTAATGAGGAACATAAATTAGAATTTCCTGTCATTCCCATCTCTACATAATGGTACATTAAGGTATAAATTGTACCTAATCCACAAATAAGAAGATTAAAACATTAACACCTGAGCAGCTAAAGCTTATCAACTTAAAATTTGAAGAGAGATCTTAATCATTATATGTGTCACTTATTTTCACTTAACAACACTGATGTACACCTGATATATCAATTAATGTATTCAAGTTTTTGCTTATCACTTAGGAGTGATGCCTAAGTCAAAACTCCAAATTATTGAGTTAAAATTAAGCTCAATTTAAATTCCTTTGGAAACCAATGGGAGTCCACTGGTCAAAGTTGGGAAATACTGATAAAATGATTCATTTGCAAATTTCAACAAACGAAACCTTGATATGTTAAGTGGTTAAAAGCTATGCTGCTGGGTGCATGGGTGGTTTAGGGGTAGAATGCCTGCCTTCCATGCAGGAGACCCGGGTTCGATTCCCAGACCATGCACCTAAAAAAAAAAAGCTATGTTGCTCTGCTCTGCTCAGATTGATTCAGGTAGAGAGGTTCAAGCCCCACAAGACAGATTCCCTCCCACTTTTTATGACCACCTCTGAGTTCTTTTCTTATAATGTAAAGACTCCAGGGATCATATTTTGAAAATCATGGCCTCCTGGGCCAGGAAAAAGATACTGCATAAGAAAAATAAAGTGGGAGAAAAAATGAAAATAAAGATTAAAAAATAAAAGAGCACAATGCCATGTAGAAAGCTTATCTTTGGAATAAAGCTACTTAAAAGAAATTCTTCACATTTTTCCTTTGGTCAAGATTATGCAAAAAATAATGAGTGCAATTTTAAATTGTTTGCAAAGGGATAGTTGATAAAGAAGCGTAGCCTGATATCATTGTACTGGCGAGCCAGAGGTCAAAGTAATCTAATTCGTGAAGAGACAGAAAAGATACCTGGTGAATTAAATTATAATTACAGAGTGATAACACCTTCTTATACATGATATGGATGCAAATATAAATGCGAAAAAAAAGACTTCTTAAGGTGCCTTTTTCTTGCATTTCTCTCTAGAATAACATGCCTAGCTTCTGCTTCCTTGCCTCGAGGATTATGTGGGTGTCTGGGATTAGTTCCCAGAAATGTTAATATTACTTTATTTTCATCCTCTCAATGATGTGAAAACACAGCTGGGGAATTAAATGCAAATGAAAACATTTTCCTTAGCAAAATTCTTTTTGCTCTTGTAAAAACCTCTTGCAGCTCTTTGTCTTAATGATGAATCCTATTCAACATTTTTCATTAAGTTTTAATTAATTCGCAACGTGCATTTTCTTCAAAATGAATAGTCAGGTCATCTAAGTCTTTTCAGGCTGCTGCTTTCCAGATTTTTCTTGGCTATCAAATGACTGAATTTCAAGTCCTTTTTTTCTCCTACTCTATAAATGAATGTCATTTGATGTTCAGCTCACATTTCCTACATCTCCTTTTAGTTCTCTTATTTTATGTGATTTTCTCTACCGGTGTTTCCAGTACCTCTAAATATTCTGATATATGTAAATTGCAATGATGTATTTCCTTATAGTGGCACTGCTGATGCATCTAAATGCAGACTAACCCTCATGGCACTTAACTAGCTACTTCCTCCATCTAGACAATTTTCATTTTAATTATTCTCACAGCCTTTATTCACTTAAATATATTGAATTATATCTTTAGTTAAACTATTTTTTAAATGGCATCTCTCATAAAGCATGATTGATTGGCCTTTCAAACAAAATATATAATATGCCATTAGAAGAGAATCAGGAAGGAATGATCATTCTTTTAGGCCACTAGAATGCCACTGAGACTTCTGGACCTTGAACAGCTCTTGTTAAAGCATGTCTTTACCAAAAATACTCAGTAAGAGTTGATGTGGCTATTTGTAAGTCTCACCTTTACATTTATAGGCCACCAGCTATACCGCTTTCTAGGGGAGAGAGAATTTGATAAGAAGAGAACTATGCCAGGCCAAGTCATCCAAAGAGGCATCCAGAAAGCATATTTGTAAAATAAAAATGCATCTTGGGTTATGATGGTGCACATTTAATGCATATATTTTTGCTGTTTGAGTTGCTATATGTAGGTGAAAAAGGATGGAATACACACACACACACCTGTGTGTATTAGCTTTATCTAAAAGCAAAGTTTATAATCACATTTCATTAGCAGACCCCCATGTACGAAAATATTTGTGAAGATAGAATATCTAAACCAAAACTTAGACTAATGAGCAATTTGTTGGCAGGGTATGGATGGATTATCCACAAATTATGAAATTGATTAAGCTTATATGGATAAAAAAACTATCAGTGGAAAATTCATGTTTTTTTTTTAAATAAACTGGGCAATTGATTCTTTTCCCACATCCTCTACATATGAGATAATGATCTCTACTAAGCAGAGCCATGGTTATTCTTCATGCCCATTCATCTTTGTAGAACCATGTTTGAAATGTACATCTAAAATGCAAAAGCTAGGGATTTGGGGAAAGGGGATAATGATTGTGCATTGCATCTTGGGAGATGATGTCATTGCAGCCTGGCAAACCACGTTTGTCTGCCCTTCAGACCCCCCAAAAGATGTTCTTTCCACATGCAAATATATTCACTTTATTTCAATATCCCAAATCCTTATATTATTGCAGTAGCAATTCAATCCAGGTCTCATCAAAATCAGTTATGTGTGTGGTCTGTCCTGCAGAAAAAATATCCTCCATCTTGCACCTGTGAAATCTAGAAAACAAGTTATCTGCTTCCAAAATACAATGGTGAGACAAGCATAGGATAGATTCTCACATTCCTGAAGGCAGAAATTTGATGGAAAATGGGGTCATAGTTTTCAAGCAAGTCTGAAACCCACCAGGGAAAACTGTGTTAGAGTTGAAGGTCTGAGGATCATCTATGGATTGGTGGTTCATGTTCTGGTTCTGCTGGAGTGGCAGCCCTACCCTTTCCAATTGCTGGGCCAGTTGCTATGCTTTTTATGAACACTGGGCCTAGGTCTTGCCTTTCTGAGCATTGAGGTGGCAGCCAAACTTTCCCCAAACATCAGGGCTGAAAGTAAAGCCCTTACAAGCTCCAGGCCAGAAACCCCCATTGTACTCAAAAGTTTGAGTGGAAGCTCCTCTGTCATGGCCTGAAGAGATCTCTTTGATCAAGAGCTCTGTCTCAGTGGTTCTGTCCCTGAAGTCACTTTTTTCCTTCATTTTGTCCACAATCTCTGTAGCTTTCAGTCCAGTGCTTCTGTTCATGCAAAATTCTCATAAATTTTGTCAGCTTCTCATGCAGTTCAAGGGGGTCTAAACCATCAGACAAAAGCATCCTCCACAGATCTTTCCTGGATAACTGCATTTCCCATAGCATTTCTTCTGAGAAGGGTGACTGGATCCCTGACTTATGCGCCACATTTTCTTAACAAAGGTTGGGTCAACTACACCCTCACACGGAGTCTCATTCTCTAAGATTCCACCTTCCAAGACTCAAGCAGGGCATTATTAGAACTACTCCTGGCCTTGTGTCAGAGCACACTATCTGAAAATGTTCTAACTCATCAATTGCTTGTTCCTTCATAATTAAGAGTTTAGTCCCCAGCTTACCCCTTTCATCTTGCATTTTACTCTTAGCAGCAAGGAGAAACCAGGCCATACTTCCACACTTATCTTAGAGATTTCCTCACCTAAGTATTCAGATTTAATGCTTGCAAGTTTTCACCTTCCATCCACCAGCAGAACATTGTTTGTCATGTTATCTGGTACATCACAACAAAGACCCCTTTCCTCCAGTTTCCAATGATGCAACACTTCCTTCAAAGGCTTGGCCAGAAACAACTTTATTGTCCATATTTATGTCAATATTTTGGGTTCATGGAAAATTATGTACTCTCTAAGATGATACAAACTTTCTCTACAGCTCTCCCATATTTCTGTGTCATTGTCAGAAATGCCTTTGGTATCCATCTCTCTACCAATGGTTTCTTCAAAGAAATCTAGGTTTTTTCTATCAAGTGCTCAAAGATTTTCCAGCTTCTACCTGTTACCCCATTCCAAAACTACTTCCACATTTTTAGGTATTTATAAAAGCAGCACCCCAGTTATGGGTACCAACAACTCTGTTAGTTTTCCAGGCTGCTGTGAAAAATACCACATATTGGTTGATTTAGAAACAGAAATGTATTGTCTCATGGTTTCAGAGGCTGGAGTTCCAAAATCAAGGCGTTAGCATGTCCATCCTTTCTCCCCCAATTCTGTATCATGATGATACTGGTTTTGGAAATGCTTGGGTTTCTTGGCTTCATCTCTGCTTCCCACCACATGGCGATGTCCTTGCTCTCTTATGGCATACCTGTCTCTTGTTTTTTATTTAAAAAATAATTCCTAGTAACAGAGACTAAGGCATATCCTACTTCAGGTGGGCCACAACTTAACTAAAAGTAACATCTTTAAAAGGTCTTATTTACAATAGGCTCACACCCACAGGAATGAAGATAAGATTAAGGTGATGTCTTTGTTGGAGTATATATTTCAATTTGCCACTGATGAGATCGCCTAAAATAAGCTATATTAATGCCTGACAAATTGTTATTTGGACTGAGAGGAGTGTGTCTCACTGTACATACTTATTGTTATAAAAATGGAAATCACCACCTCCTAATATCCATGGCACAGGATCAATTTCTACATAAACATCTGAGTTATGAAGTTAATTTGAAAAATAAAAACTACAACAAAATAATCAACATCTGATTCTTGAAAAGATGCTTAATAAAAGGGAAAAAAGTACCTAATATAAAAAAGGAACATATACATTTGAAAATGATTCTATAGAAAAAAAAATTAAACACTGTTCAGTATCTTTGAAATCCAAGATAATATTAAATGCATGAAGGCAAAGTAGAAGACGATAAGGAGAATAATATTTTTTTGAAAGGATAGGAAGGTGAAATGACAGTAAAACTGTATTAGATTCAAATGAAAAGGGTTTTATAAAAGATCACAAAGAAAGCATAATAGTATTAGCAGAACTAAAAAATGCATGGAAGGAAGTAGAGTAAGAAGGAAAAGCATCAGATGAACAATGTTAATAAAACGATTTTCCTAAATAATCAGGAAAAATAAAAGAAAATGAAAATGGAGAGAGAAGATAGATAAGGAGCACAGAATGTTGACCATTTCGCATAAGTAATATTTATGTGTGTTCCTGAGTAAACAACAAAATAATCAAATAAGCATTGTTTGTCAATGATTCAGTTGATAATAGCAAAAATATATTTTTGGAACTGAAAAAGACCTATGTAGATAGATCAAGAAAATTCACCATTATAAAATAAATGAAGAGATAGTGAAAAGACATCTACAAGCAGACAACACACACACGTACAACCATGCATACATACCCACATTCTTATATGTATACACACATATGTGAGTGAGTATAAGAGATAGAAATCATGAACTATTTAAAAACCTTCTCCAAGAATATAAAATGTTAAAAGATATTAGAAGGATGTGCATACCCTGGCTCTGATCCAAGATTTCCTATCTGTGCAAATTTATTTGCTTGCCTTAGTTTCTATGTCTGAAAGCAATAGAAAGACACAAATGCAGTTTTTCAGAAGAAATGCCAATCATGTCCGTTCTATAAAAATTATAGATAAATGATATGAAACAAAATTGAATGCTTAGCCACTCTTCCAAAGGTGTATTAACAATTAAAAATAAGAAAAATATACACATTAATATGAGACATCTCTATGATATAATTAATGGAAAAAACAAGATACAGACCTGTGTTCAGCACATGTTAACTATTAATGATTGCTTATGTGTGTTTAGAATAATTCTGGAAATTCACTTAGGTTGCTCTCTTTTTTTTTAGGTGGTTTTTAAAACTGGATACCTCCAGGGTGGCTAAATGTATTATTAGGAAAAAGGGATGAGAATCTGTACCATTGAGTCCAGAGATTCTTCAATATTATTGATTTTGTGGCATATACATATAATTATTAATTGTTAAGAAATTCAGAAAAGGGTAAACTTAAGGTATGGAGATGTTATAATAACTAGCCTGTCTGAGCACTGTAAAATTTAAGCATATATTAAATCTAAGTGTAGAATTAAAATAGTTAATACATAAAAAGTTACTTGACAGAGAAAGTAGAATACATAAATAAATATATGAAAATATTTAGATAATATAAATAATCCATATATACCTATATCCTTGAAAATACATATTTTTCATAACATTCGCTGACAGCAAGCACTTTTTGATCATGTAAATTGCTGTATTTGTGAAAAGAAAAATGTCATAATATGAATAAAAAACAAAATATTCAATATTTTAATACATGGTGCTAGTGATCGAGGGCCTTTCCCAGAGAATCAAAAGGAATGTGGAATAAACAATAATATGTAAGGCTGTTTCTTTTAATCATATTCAGAATAACAAAAGAATATGTAATCCATCTGGATATTCAAGGAGTAAGTTTAACTGAATCATAGGAAGTAATGATGATGATAAGTAGGGCTGAGGTAGCTGTTCTAAAGTACTTTTTATATGTCCATAACAACTGGCCGAGGTAGGTAGTGCTATACTCCTCATCTCACAGCTAAGGAAACAGGAATTCAGATTGGTTAAGAACTTTACTCAAAAGTGAATAAGCAGCTGTCAGAACATCAGCCCTGTAATCTGGCTCAGAGGGTGCCCAGCTTTTCTGCCTCTATAACTCCATAATCAAACTGAAACAATAATTTAACAACATGGAAAATGTCAGTTTAGAGAGAATTGTGAAAAACTAGAATGGAAGACTAAATAGTATTTAGAAAACTAAAAAATTAGAATATAACACTAAATAAATAGTGAAACTAATTCTGAAAAAATCTACACTATACACATAAAAATAAACTGGAAGAAAATATTAGCGAGACATTAACTCTTTGGACGTTGCCTATAATGATCATTTAAACAGCTATATTTTGTAAATGCTAGCGTGTAGTTATTCCTTTAATTATCATAAAATGTAAATTACACAGTATTTGAACATAAATAATTAGTTAACTAGTTTACCAGCTAACCATATAAACAGGACAGATATCCCTCTATTATTTCAGATTAAGGAAGACTTAGTACCAGAGAAAGATCTCTAACCTAGCAAAGGTCAATCAGTACTCTGGAAAGAAACTAACATAGAAAAAACATTCATGCTATTTCATTATATTCATTAAAGTATGACTGTTTGGTTTTTGTATGGTTTATAGAAAAATTATATATTTTAAGAAATATTTTGATTGTGAGAGCTGGTACCAGGCAATTATAAAGCAGAACTAGGAAACAAATATAACACTTTTGTACTGCATAAGTTGTGAAAATTGCAATGGCTGAGGATTCAGCCAGGTAGGGGATCCTGCTGTTGTTTGGCCTTAAAAACTATAAACAGTTTTTCACAACTGACTTCTTTATAAGACTGTATTTTTGAAAATATTGTTGATTGTGGTTATTCTTTATCTTACTATGCAATATAGTGATTTGAATTGTTGTTACTTCTTCACAAATAGAGAGACATAATGAGAGAGAGAGAGATGTGTTAGCATATCTTTATCTAATTTAGATTCAATTATAAGAAGATATATTTCTATCCCCAGGTAGACATATGTGATTCTGCTAGTTTTGAAAGATAAGTACATCATCAAATACAGGGAAGCTGGTCATATATAATACATTAATTTACCTAAGCCATTTTATGAAATGACCAGTATGTCAAATTGCTGAAGAAGTTTCTCTGTTTTTCAGTCTCACTGCTGAGCCTAGGGAAAAAAATGTCTCTAATATTGACTTTGTACCTTTTCTTGAAAATGAGTGGGATATTTCCTAATATAATATACTTCTACCATCTCAGTTTTCTAATTTGTGTTTGAAATATTTCCCACCTCAGCACTGGCCCCAATTTGCTGTTAAAGCAGGAGCATTAAAGTGGAAAAAAATAAAAAATACATGGATCAGAGAAGGTTTTTGGAAAAAGGAGACTTCTTTCTTTTGCAACACTTGAATTAGAGAAAGGATGGAAAAGGATATTCAATAAGAGAGTGAATCTTTCAAAAGCATGGATTAAAACGAAACATGGCAAATTCCAAATGTATTGAGTCAGAGTCACATAATTGTTTAAAAAAAATGTCTACAGAGTTTTAATATAAAACCAAGCCAAAACAAAACCAGTGGGCAAAGGTACCCACGACTTTTCTGCCATAATGAACATGTAAACGGTTGCTAAGGCAAACGGGTAAATTGGCACAGAGAGTAAAAAGCCAGCTGGGAAGGAGGGGAACAGAACATCAGACCCTTCTTGTTTGACAGTCAAGGTTATAACAGGCTTTGGAGGATTTGTATGCTACTAACTATGGTACTCTGTCATAAAAGGGTCCAAAAAACGAAGGCATCATAAGCTGTTTGGAATTCTGGACATGAGATCAACATTCAGTAAAGCCTAAGGTGTTAGGCAAAAGGCTGCTTGTGCTGCAATGGTTGTCTAAATATGGAAACATTTCTGTCCATAGGCACACTGGTAATGCAGGGAAATCAAAAGAACTTGTAAGCTTTCTCAAGCCCTAAGTTTGAAACTTTAAATACAGAGCATCACTGCAGCAGATGAAGCGTGAGTGATTAGCTGGAAAAGAGAGAGCCGTCTGTACATGTATCGAAGGCCAGTGAAGCGAGACCTTCTGATTACACGGCACATGAATTACTACCCCTGAGGATTTGGATTAGAATACTGTTCTATTCCAAGTTAAGAAGACTGCTGGCCCTCAAAAATGCTCTTGTCCTGATCCCCAGAACCTATGAATACAATGTTATGTGGCCAAGAGACTTCACAGGTGCAATTGAGGTTGCAGTCCTGAAAGCAAAGAGGTTATTCTGGAATATTTTTACAAAGAGTCCCCATGCCACTCTCCCCCAGTAAACTCTACCTGATTGTTATCTTTGCAAATTTTTTTATATTTCTAGTTATCTTTGATAAGTACTGTTGCATAAATTTTGTCCTTATGGGTTTTGCTTATTTCACTGAGCATGATTTCAAGGTTCTTCCATGTTGCAGCATGTCTCCTAACTTCATTGTTTTTTATTTCTGCATTGTTTCTCATAACTGAATTATTATTATGGCTGAATAATAATACTTTGGGCATGTATCACATTTCCTTTATCATTCATTTGTTTATGAACAATTGGGTTGTTCCCAACTTTTGTCTATTGTGAGGAATGCTGTTATAAATATTGATGTACAAGTATCTGTTTGTGGTGCTGTTTTAACTCTCTTTGGGTATATATCTAACAGTGAGATTGCCAGGTCAAATGGTAATTCTGTATTTAATTTTTTGAGGAACCACCATGTTGCTTTCCACAATGGCTGCCACATTTTATATTCCAACCATAGCTCCAATTTCTCTCCATCCTCTCCAAAATATATTTTCTGTTGTTTTTCTTTAGTAGTCATCCCTGTAGGTATATGAAGCAGTATGCCGTTGTCTTTTCATGTGTTTATTTGCCATTTGTGTATCTTCTTGGAGAAATATCTATTCAAGACCTTTGCCTATTTTTAATTGGGTTGTTCATCTTTTTGTTATTGGATTGTAAGTGTTCTTTATTAAACCCTTATCCAATATAATAAATGGTTTGCAAGTATTTTTACCATTCTGTAGGTTGTCTTTTCACTTTCTTGATAATTTCTTTGATGTAAAATTAATTATTTTTTTAATTTACCTGTTTCTTTAAACTTCTGTATTAGAGGAATTGTGGGTTTAAAGAACAATCATAGACAAAATATAGGATTCCCACATGCCACCATATAATTAACACTTGCATTTGCATGAGATATTTGTAACAGTTGCTGATAACATTTTTTATAATTGTACTATTAATTAAAGTTCACTGTTTAACTTAGGGTTCACTGTTTTTGTAATGTATTTCCATGTTTTTTTCTTAATAGTTTTATTCTGTTACCATTTATACAACCTGGGTAACACAATATTGTGAAGATAATTAACAGCACTGAGATATACATCTGAATGTGATTTAAAGGGGAAAGTTGACTTTGAGGAAATCAAATTTATCTATTGCTTCCTTTCTTGCTCATGCTTTTGATGTCACAGGTAAGAATTCATTGCCAAATTTCAGGAGATTTGCCCATATCTTCTGGAATATCTTCTTATTTTCTAATAGGTTTATAATTTTAGTTCTTATATTTAGGTCATCAATGCTTTTTTGAGTTGGTTTCATATATGTTATGAGTCTAACTCCATTCTTCCACAGGTGAATATTAAGTTTTTCCCAAAGCCATTTGTTAAAGAGACCCTTCTTTGCCTACTTCATTTACTTACTCTTGTCAAAAATTAGTTGACCATAGATGCCTTAGCCTATTTCTGGACTTTCAGTTCTGTTCCACTGATTTATTTGTGTGTCTCTTTACCAGTACCACACTGCTTTGATTAGAGTCCCTTTGCAATACGATCTAAAAAAATCAGGAAGTTTGAGTCTTCTGACCATGTTCTTTTTAAAGCTTTTTTGGCATTCAGACACCCTTGCAGTTTTATAAAAATATCAGATTGGTTTTTCTATTTGTGCAAAAAAGGCTGCTGGAATGTTAGTAGACAATGCATTGAATTTGTGCATTGCTTTGGATAATACTGACAATTAACAATTTTAACTTTTCTAATCCATGGACATGGGCTATTTTGCCATTTATTTAGATCTTTAATTTCTTTCAGCAGGGTTTTCTCATTTTCAGTATACAAGTATTTTGTTTCCTCAGTTAAATTTATTACAAGATTTTTTTTAGATGCAATTGTAAATGAAATTTTCTCAATTTCCACTTCAATTTGTTCATTGTTAGAATATAGGAACACAGTTGTGTTTGTTTGTTGATCTTGCAGCCTGCTGTTTTGCTGAACTTGTTTATTACTGCTCATAGTTTTCTTGTGGGTTCCTTAGGGTTTTCTATATTAAAGATCATGTCATATGCTAAGAGAAGTAGTTTTATGTATTCTTTTCCCATTTTGAGACGTTTTATTATTTTTTCTTGTCTAAGTTCTCCGGCAAGAACTTCTACAATGTTAAATAGCAATTGTGAAAGTAGACATCCTTATCTCATTCTTGATCCTAGATGGAAAGCTTTAAGTCTTTCACCATTGAGAACGATGTTAGCTGTGTGTTTTTTCATTAATGGCCTCTATCATATTGAGACAGTTCCCTTATACTTTTAGTTACCTAGGCATTTTTAATCCATAAAGTGCGCTGGACTGTTTTGAATGCCTTTTCAGTATCTATTAACATAATCATGTGCTTTCTTTTTTCTATCATTATATTTATGTAGTGTAGTATATTGATTGATTTTTGCCTGTTCAGTCACTCTTGCATTCTTGAGATGAATTTCACTTGGTCATAATGTGTACTTTTAAAAATATTGCAGGTGGAATTTGTTTGCTACGATTGTGCTAAGAATTTTGCATCTATATTCATAGAGAAATCGGCCTGTAAACTTCTTTTCTTGTGATTTCATCACTAGTCTTCAGTATCAGAATAACGCTGGCCTTGAAGAATGGATTTGGAAGTGTTTCCTTCTCTTGAATTCTTTGGAAAAGTTTGAGAAGACTGATATTAATTTTTCTTCATATATTTGGTACAATTCACAAGTTAAGCCACCTGATCCTGAACTTTTTCCTAATGGAAATTTTATAGTTATTGATTCAATTCCTGTACTTGTTACAGGTTTTTTTTTTTTCTATTTCTTCTTGAGTCAATTTAGAAATATATCTCCTAGAATTTTTCATTTCTTCTTGATTATCTTAGTTTGCTTGCATACAATTGTTTATGACATTTTCTTGTAATCATTTGTATTTCTGTGGGGCCAGGAGTGATATTACCATTTTTCCTTGCTGATTTCAAAAGTTTTTAAAGGCAGAGAACATTCTGCAGCTGGAGTCCGAGAGATGTAGCAGAAAGAGAATTTGAAGAGATGGAAGTATGAGAGGTAACTGACATGTTATTGCTTAAGGGGGCCACCTAGAAAGTATGAGAAAAAATGCTGACAGCAAGAACAAAACTGACCCAGCAAGGAGACAGAGATCTCGGACCTACAACTGCAGGAATTGAATGAACTTGGCCAGCAAACTGAATGAACTTGGAAATGCCTTCCTAAATCTGGTTTCGGCACTGTGAAACTCTAAGTAATGGAAACAATTGAAACATGATGTACTTGGACATCTCAACTACAGAACATGTGAGATAATAGATGGGGGCTGTTTAAGCTGTTAAATTTATGGTAATTTGTTATGGCAGAAAATGAAAACTATTATTTACACATAATAGTTTGTATTATATATTATATATGTATATATATAATATGTATGTATATATTATATAATATGTATATCATGTATGTACATATAATAATATATATTATATGTCTATAATATGTATTGTATATATGTACATATAAAATATATATACATACGCTAACTTGTGATATTGCTCATGTTTTAGATTGTATTAATAAAATTATGACAAGATAATAAAAAAGAAATAATTAGGGACTCCCAAAAGATAAATAATGTGTGATATGCTTTATTTCATCTTGTGTACCCCATTCTAAAAAACGCATTGAAGAAAATGTGAATATAATTTCAGTTGACAAAGATGACAAATCACAACCATCTTCTTATACATTATGCACTAATGATTTCTAGGTATACTATTTATATGAGAACTATATAACAAAGTAAAAAATTTAGTTGTCATTAAAGAGGTGAATTTGGACAACTTCTCCAGAAGTGAATAGATCATGGTAAATATGTGATATTACATGATGACCTTTCAGATCTATTAGTAACCTTGTCAATTAATACATATTATTTTAAGAAATTCCTCTAACATTGTACAGTTAAATACGCTGCTACCCTTAGTTAAAACTGTCATTGCTTCATGGCTTCCTTATGCAGTCACACAATCATAAATCAGAGAACGACCACAAAAGCCCCAGAAATCAGTCAGAGGAGCATAATAAACCCATAACTGCTTTTTGAAACACACCAGAGAACATATTAGGAGGCCAGCAAAATCTGGTTCTATTTCTCAGCTCTCACTTCAGAGGTAAGCATATATATTCCATTGTGTTTTTCTATTGTTTTACTTTAAATAGGACTGAATCCATTTCCTCTCCCTCTAAGTACAAATATCCTAGCTGGGAGTTTGGTGGGAATAACAAAATATTATTATAAAATGTAGGTTTAAAAAAGTTTTAGTGCCTACACTTGCACACCCTCTCCAATTTTATAATCACAATTACTCCCATAAAATAATTGTTTTACTATCCTCTATCCATCAGGTTTTAGTAAGGGAAAATTTGGAAGTGTGCGGAGGCATAGGCAGTTGAGAAAATTTTATGATGCTGAGCATGTCAGATTTTAAGCTTCATGGGTTTTAAACACATACTCTGCTCTCACACCTGATCTTTCTAGCCCAGTAGTCTTAAAAAAAGGAAGGCAATTACCATTTCATCAGGTTTGGTGATATATGATTTCTGCTCCTTTTTATCCTTTTCAGTGATTTAAAGATTTGTAATGAAGAATACAAACAGACATTTTAAGCGAAGACAATTCTGAATTATGAAAATCTATTGAAAAAATATGGAAACTAGTTCCCTCAGCTTTGAATTAAAAGCAAGCACCATCTTACTCTTCTGTTTACAACTATTCATTTATTTCCACAGACAATTATGATGGATTTGGGCTGCAGCAGTCAATCAATGATTAAAATTGAACCCCAAGGAGTTTCAGGTAGAGGCAGATGGCAGAGATGGAGAGGGTATCATATGTTCCTTTGCACTAGATAGAGGATTTGGAGAGATAAACTGGCTACAGGCTCTTTAAGTGCGCTGGCATTGTCAGGCAGTGCAGTTCACCACCTCTACCTATGTATAGACAAAAAGTGGTAGGTTTGCTTTATTCCCTTGGTATATGTTTATATTCATGATCACTTGGGAGTAATTTCAACTTCAATTTTATAAACTTGCTTTGTTACAATAGTGATTTTTTTTCATTTGATTTTCAAGATAAAAAATTTGTTAGTTTATGCAATCCCATTCATATCCCAGATTCTGTATTCCTTGGATCCAATTCTTCTTTTCTTTACTTCTCTTCCTCCTCTTTGTTTTTTTGTCTGCACATATTGAATCATATGACAGAAGAGTTTTGTATGAAACTTGTGCGGGTTATAATGATTCTATACTATAGGGGAAACCTTGATTATATTATACAATGTTGAATAAATTATAGATATGAACTGTTTTTGAGACATTTGTCAGGTGCAGGCTGCTCTTCTGAAACCACATACCACACATATAAAAAAGAACGTGTTATTAAGGATCTTAATCCAAACCAATTTATTATACAAGCAGTTTGCTTCCATTAAATTCTAATTTTCTTGATTTAAAATAATGTTAACTTTTCATAAAGAATGTTTGAAATGAATTGAAATTTTTCTATGGTGATGGACTTAATACATGGTCTCTTCTTTTCATGGGAAAAGATAATATAGGAAGTTTGCTGCTGTCAGAAACTCTTCAATTGCTGACCTTTCACTTCCCTTTTCAGCGAGATTCTTAAAATCCAGCACTGTCTCTAAAATGATATACTGTCTCAATAGCCAGAATGCTGGGTCTACTGTCCATACATTTTGATTCAAAACTAATTTGCCTTATCTGCTTGAACTTGAAGGTAGAAACCACAAAGATTTAGCAGGATATTATATATATGTAGCAAAACATTGAATTACCAGGAGTTTTCTTCTAGATAAATGACAATTATTAATGGAAGTTTAATATTTTTATATCAAAATGCAAAGAAATTGAAAATTTGGAAGACGTAACTATCAAAATAATCACTTTTCTAGTATCCATATGAAGGATACACACACATATTTTTAAAACATATATATTTACATTATACTTATTTTTAATTTATATTTATTAGTCAATGCCAAATAAGGTTTCCTGTTCACTGCTACTATTTGTGTTTATTACAGTGGCTTTATAATAAATTTTGAAACCAGGCAGGTTAAACTTCATTTCATGTACATCTTAGAATCAAATCTCAATACTTACTAAAAAGGTTTCTGGAATTTTGGTTTGGATTGCAGGTATCCATAGACCAACTTTGGAAGAATTGATGTCTGAAGCATATTGAATCTTACGGTTTATAAATACAGTATATTTCCCCCTATTTATTTAGTCCTCCTTTAATTTTTTTCAGCAATCTTTTTTTTCATTTTCAGTGTATAGGTCTCACATATATTTTGTCAGATTTCATATTAAGGTTCAAAATGCTGTTGATATTGTAAATATTTATGCTGTTATTGCTGGTATCTTTATGCTTCAATTTCTAATTACTCATTGCTAATTTACAAAAGTCAATTGATTTTTTTTCTATACTGACTTCATATCCTTATGTTCTACCTTCAGAAACTATTTTGTAAATTTGTTACGATGATAATGTTGTTTGAATATAAAACCAATTTTGGATTTTCCTTTCCTAATTTCATGACTTCATTTCATTTTCTTTTCATATTGCATTTACTTAAATGTCCAGTACAATGTCCCAATGTTGAATGAAAGTGTCCAGAGAATAAAAACTTCCTCTCTTCCTAATGCTACACAGAAAGCAAGGGTTTTGTAAATTCCCTTTATCAGGTGAGAAAGTTTGCTTTATTTCAGTTTCCTGAGAGTTTTATAAGGAATACATGTTGGAATATTATTACTATTTTTATCATTTTTACTTTTGCAAATTTTCCAAATTTTAACTTAATTTTTAAATTAGAATAATTATAACATCAGATGTAATTAAAACATCTAACTAACTTTACTGTACCTATGGTGTATTAGTTAAGGTTCTCTAGAGAAACAGAATCAACAGGAAATATCTGTAAATATAAAATTTATAAAAGTGTCTCACGTAACTGTGGGAATGTAGAGTCCAAAATCTATAGAGTAGGCTGTGAAGCTGACGATTCCGATGGAGTGTCTGGATGAACTCCACAGGACAGGCTCACCAGGTGAAGCAAGAAGACAGATTGTCTCTTCTGAGTCCTCCTTAAAAGCCTTCCATTGATTAGATTAAATGTCACTCATTGAAGGAGACACTCCCTTTGGCTGATTAAAAATGGAATTAGCTGTGGATGCAGCTGACCTGATCATGATTTAACTCTATGAAATGTCCTCATAGCAACAGACAGACCAGCACTTGCCCAACCAGACAAACAAGTACCACCACCTGGCCAAGTTGCCACATAAACCTGATCATGACAGTCCACCCTTGTCAACTTGGCAGCAATATGTATCACCTTAAACCATACTTAATTTCTAAATGGAAAACAATAAAAGGCACATTTTTCCTTCGCCTAACAATACTTAACTGTCCTGCATAGAACCAGAAACATATTACATCTTCCTAGAATAGGGTGCAAGTCCTTGGGTAATATTCATTCTTAAACTTGATATCTTACAACTTAAACACGGTAACATGAACAAAACAGCATTACAGCTCTTGTTTCTGTAACTGATCATGTGGTCATAGTTCACATTATCACTACCTTCTTCCACTACACATCTCATGTTCCCTTTACTCTCAGCAAGCACTTCAACTGGCCATAGTTCTTTGCCTGGTGGGGTGACCCAAACCTTCATTGCTGAAGTTTCAGAGCCATCTGTAGCCTTGTCTGGATTGGGTTGTTGCAGTTTTCCACTGATTTTAATCACAGGGCATGGTAGTACTAAAATACACCCTAGGGGATCTCCTATATTCCAAGAAAACTCTTCTTTACCTCCATTGTGCAGTTGCAGTCATACCTCCCCCTGATAGTCAGGGTCAATCTCTCCAGCTAGTAACATAATCCCCTTCTTGGCTTGTTGATCCAGGGACATGAGTAGCCAAAAGTGACCAGGTGGCAGTCTTAGATACCAGTTCAAAGGAATAATTGTTGTTTCTCCTGGTGGAAGCACTCCCCCTTTTGGAACTAAAACCTGTAGACCAGCAGAGCTCAAGTTTGCAGGGACAGGAAGCAAGCATTTTCCTAGTGGATGACTAGGGGTGCCACTCCCATTACCACCCCTTGGTTCCTGGACCCATGGATCCTGGCTATGGGAGAAACAGCACCACATAGTGGATGCTGATTCAGAGCATACACAGCTTCCTGGAGAACATTACTCCAGCCTTTCAAGGTATTGCCATCTAGTTGGCACTGTAATTGAGTTTTCAAAAGGCCATTCCACCATCCTATCAATCCAGCTGCCTCTGGATGATGGGGGAACATGGTAAGACCAGAGAATTCTATGAGCATGTGCCCATTCCCCCATTTCATTTAACATGAAGTGTGTTCCTTGATCAGAGGCAAAGCTATGTGGAACACCATGATGATGGGCAAGGCATTCTGTAAGTCCATGGATGGTGTTTTGGCAGAAGTATTGCATGCAGGGAAACCAAATTCATATCCAGAGTATGTACGTATTCCAGTTAGAACAAATCACCGCCCCTTCCATGAATGAAGTGGTCCAGTGTAATCAACCTGCCACCATGTAGCTGGCTGGTCACCTTGGGGAATGGTGCCATATCGGGCACTGAGTGTGGGTCTCTGCTGCGGGCAGATTGGGCACTCAGCAGTGGCTGTAGCCAGGTTAGCCTTGATGAGAGGAAGTCCATGTTGCTGAACCCATGCATAATCTCCATCCCTACCACAATGACTACTTTGTTCATGAGCCCATTGGACAAAGACAGGAGTTGCTGGGGAAAGAGGTTGACTGGTATCCATGGAACTGGTCACCTTATCCACTTGATTATTAAAGCCTTCTTCTTCTAAAGTCACTCTCTGGTGCACATCCACATGGGACACAAATATCTTCAGGTTTTTAGCCCACTCAGAAAGGACTAACTACATACATCTTCCCCAGACCTCTTTGTCACCAATTTTCCAATTATGGTCTTTCCAAATTCCCAACCATCCAGCCAAAGCATTAGCAACAGCCCATGAGTCAGTATACAAACGTGTCTCTGGCCAGTTCTCCTTCCAAGCAAAATGAGCAACGAGATGCACTGCTCAAAGTTCTGCCCACTGAGAGGATTTCCCCTTACCACTGTCCTTCAAGGACACTCCAGAAAGGGGTTGTAATGCTGCAGCTGTCCACTTTCAGGTGGTACCTGCATATCATTCAGAACCATCTGTAAACCAGGCCCGAGTTCTCTCTTCCTCAGTCAATTCACTGTAAGGAACTCCACAAAAGGCCATAGCTCTGGTCTGGGAAAGAGAAGGTAATGTGGTAGGAGTGGAGACCACGGGCATTTGGGCCACTTCCTCATGTAGCTTACTTGTGACTTCAGGACCTGCTCTGGCCCTATCTCATACATACCATTTCCATTTCATGATGGAGTGCTGCTGCGCATGCCCAACTTTATGGCTTGTTGGATCAGACAATAACAGAGCTCATGATAGGCAACTCAGGTCTCATGGCCACTTGGTGGCCCATGGTTAAGCATTCAGTCTCTACTAAGGTTCAGTAGCAGGCCAAAAGCTGTTTCTCAAAAAGAGAGATGTCATCTGCAGCAAATGATAAGGTTTTGTTCCAAAATCCTAAGGACCTACATTATGATTCTCCTATAGGGGCCTGCCAAACACTCTAGACTGCATCTCTATTTGCCACTGATACTTCCAGCACCATTGGATCTGCTGAATCATACAGTCCAAATGGTAAAGCAGCTTGTACAGCAGCCGGGACCTGTTACAGAGTCTCCTTTTGTTCAGGTCCCCAATCAAAATTAGCAGTTTTTCTGGTCACTCAATAAATGGGCTGGAGTAGCACAGCCAAATGAGGAATAGGTTGTTACCAAAATCCAAAAAGACCAACTAGCCATTGTGCTTTTTTTTTTTTGGTCATACGAGGAGCCAGATGCAGCAACTTATCCTTCACCTTAGAAGGGATATCTTGACATGCCCCACACTGCTGGACACCTAGAACTTTCACTGAGGTAAAAGGCCCCTGTATTTTTGTTGGGTTTATCTCCCATCCTTTGGCACACAAATGCCTTACTAGTAAGTCTAAAGCAGTTACTACTTCTTGTTTACTTGGTCCAATCAGTATGATATCATCAAAATAATGGACCAGTTTGATGTCTTGTGGGAGGTAAAAATGATCAAGGTCCCTATGGACAAGATTATGACATAGGGCTGGAGAGTTTATATACCCCTGAGATAAGATAGTAAAAGTATATTGCTGACCTTGCCAGCTGAAAGCAAACTTTTTCTGGTGGTCCTTATTAACAGTTATTGAGGAAAAAGCATCTGTCAGATCAACAGCTGCATCCCAGGTACCAGGAGATGTATAGATTTACTCAAGCAATGATACCACCTCCAGAACAGTATCTGCAATTGGAGTTACCACGTGGTTGAGCTTATGATAATCCACTGTCATCCTCCAAGACCCATCTGTTTTCTGCACACGCCAAATAGGAGAGTTGAATGGTGATGTGGTAGGAATCACTGCCCCTGCATATTTCAAATCCTTATGAGTGGCAGTAATCTCTGCAATCCTCCCAGGAATTCAGTATTGCTTCTGATTTACTATTTTGCTAGGTAGGGGTAGTTCTAGAGGCTTCCATTTGGCTTTTCCACCATAATAGCCCTTACTCCATGAGTTAGAGAGCCAATGTGAGGATTCTTCCAGTTGTTCAGTATGTCTATTCCAATTATGCATTCTGGAACTGAGAAATAACTACAGAATATGCCCGGGGGTCCATTGGACCCTCTGTGAGATGGACCTGAAGTAAAACTCCATCAGCCACCTGATCTCCATAAGTCCCCACTCTGACTGGTGGACCAGAGTGGTGTTTTGGGTCCCCTGGAATTAATGTCACTTCTGAACCAGTATCTAATAATCCCCAGTATATCTGATCATTTCCTTTTCCCCAATGCACAGTTACCCTGGTAAGAGGCCATCGGTCTCCTTGGGGAAGGCTTGGAGGAAGACTAACAGAATAAATTTGTGGCAGTGTAAGAGCGTCCTTCTCCAAAGGGACCTGGTCTTCCCCTTATTCAAAGGGCTCTGGATCTGTAAACTGTCTCAAGTCTAGAAATTGATTAAGGGGCCATGACTCGTTGTTTTTGTAATTCAAATTAGACTTCTGTTCACTTGACCTAGAACTCTTTTGTTTATACAGCTCAAACAAGTATTTAGTAGACTGCCCATCTGTTGTACTTCTAGGTGCCCTGCGATTTACTAGCCAATGCCATAGGTCTCTGTGAGTCAGATTATTTTGACTCTTGCTTTGAGTCTGCTGTCTATTATGATAGCCATGTCCACCTTGTCTTTGGCGATTAAGTGCTGCCACCTGGCTTCTGCCAACTCGGGATCCCGTCATCCTCATTGTGTTTAAGAATTCCAGCTCAGTGACAGCAGTTCCCACAGTAATAGCTGACCTACAGAGAAGTGCAACTATACAGCTGTTCAGGGATGATGATGCTAGTCTCATAAATTTATTTGTCATAGTTCTGGTAAAATGTGCATCCTCCAGACATTCCTGGGGTGTAAGAGCAGACTTTGCATGTTAAATTCACTCTAACATTTCAATCTCTTAAGCTTCTGGATACCCTCATCTACATTATACCAGGGCAGTTCTAGCATTTCAACTCCAGGTGACATTGTCCATCCACTTTTTGGTCCATGTTTCAGTCAAACGTCCAACCAAACTGTTAATGCCTTTTCTAACCCCTTGAGCAATAACATTAACTGCAGAATCTCTGCTTAGTGGGCCCATGTCAATAAATTCAGCCTGATCCAGCCTTATCTTCCTCCCACCATTATCCCACACCCTTAAAATCCATTGCCACATATATTCCCCTGATTTCTGTCTATATAAATTGGAAAACTCACACAGTTCTTTTGGAATATAATGTACTTCCTCATGGGTGATTGGGGCCTGTTGGAACTTTAATCTAGTTATAGGTCTGGAAGAACTGAGAGCCAGCGGGGGTGGGGCATGAAAGGAATCAGAAGTATCTTCATGCCACTTGATTCAGGGCATTCATTTGCAGTTTCATCTGGTGAAACAAGATTAATCACTCTAAGGCTAATCCCTTCAGGTGGAGGTTAGGTGGCCAACTCCTCAGGACAAGTTGCAGGTGGGGCAGCTATGTTCTCAGGGTAGACTATCACAGGGTTATTTAGAGAAGACTCATCATGATCTAAACTTTCAACCTCTCCACCAACATCATTGTCAATCCATATGTTGTCATCCCATTTTTCAGGGTCCCACTCCTTTCCAATCAATGCCCTGACTTCAATGGCAGACACAATGCAAGATTGAGATTTCAGTTTATGTTGTAAAGTTGCTACTCTAACAATAAAGTTCTGAGTCTAATTTTTGGATATCTCAAGTCTACAGCTACAGGAAATAAGATTTTTCTTCAGGATACTCACAGAAGCATTTACATCCATCAGATGGAGTGTAAGCTTCTCATTTGAAGCCTTAAGCCCATCCTTTTCACTCATTAACGCATACAGTGTATTTAACAACAACCAGCCAACATCTCTATGCCTCTTATTTCCTTAAAACTCCAGAAAGGTGTCAAAAAATTATCCCCCAGAGCCTGGCTTCATACAAGAGAAGTATTAGAAGAATCAGATGGTGATATTTTGACTATATCTTTTGCCAACTCACCTCATGGATTGGCACTATCATTCTGATTATAGGAATCAGAGTCCTTAGTGCCTTTGAGTCCAGTCAAAGTAGAAAACTAATCATAGAAACCCATTTTTAAGATTCTGTTTTTTTAAGAACCACTCCTGGTACCTAGCTGTATTAATTAGCGTTCTTTAGAGAAACAGAATCAACAGGAAATGTCCATAAATATAGAATTTATAAAAGTGTCTCATGTAATCATGGTAACGTAGAGTCCAAAATCTGTAGGGCAGGCTATGAAGCTGATGACTCCAATGGAGGGTCTGGATGAACTCCACAGAAGAGGCTCACTAGCCAAAGCAGGAAAAGAGACTGTTTCTTCTGAATCTTCCTTAAAAAGCCTTCCATTGATTAGAATAAATGTTACTCATTGCAGAAGACATTCCCCTTGGCTGATTACATATGGGATCAGCCGTGGATGCAGCCGACATGATCATGATTTAATTCTATGAAATGTTCTCATAGCAACAGACAGGCCAGCACTTGCCCAACAAGACAAATATGTACTACCACCTGGCAAAGTTGACACATGAACCTGACCATGACATATGGGAAGTTGATACTTGCTTTAGAAATTAATAGGCACTTGAGAGTTATCTAATCTACACACTTTATAGATTAGGATTATGATTTCTAGTTTGTTTAAATGATTATCTCAAGGTCACTTGACAATAAAAAGTGATTTTTCTTCTCTTTTCCCTTCTTTTCTTTAAAGTTCATGAGCAGTTTTCTGACTCATATTTCATCCCTTTTATTTATTTGCATTATTAATTGAATAGGAGAATATGAACAGATCTTTGAGAATTAAACAATGTTAATGTGTTAGTTAGATTCAGTTGTCAACTTGGCCAGGTGAGCATACCTAGTCTTGTTGCTGCGGACATAAGCCAACGGTACGTGAACCTCATCTGTTGCCAATTACATCTGCAGTCAGCTAGGAGGCGTGTCTGCTGCAATGAGTGACGTTTGGCTTAATTGGCTGGTGCTTAAATGAGAGAATGCAACGTAGCACAG
>PVIY010033685.1:0-27804 GCA_004026745.1 Myrmecophaga tridactyla
CGTGTCTGCTGCAATGAGTGACGTTTGACTTAATTGGCTGGTGCTTAAATGAGAGAGGGCAAAGTAGCACAGCCTAGCAGCTCAGCGTTCCTCATCTCAGCACTTGCAGCTCAGCCTAGGCCTTTGGAGATGGAGAAAGAAGTCACCCTGGGAAAAGTTGTTGGAACCCAAGGGCCTGGAGAGAAGACCAGCAGAGACCATCCTGTGCCTTCCACGTAAGAAAGAGCCTCAGTGGAAAGTTAGCTACCTTTCCTCTGAAGAACTAACAAAATAAATCCCCTTTTATTAAAAGCCAATCCATCTCTGGTGTGTTGCATTCCCGTAGCTAGCAAACTAGAACACCACTTAATATATCAAGTACCACTGTCCTCCAGTACCTATCCTACCTAATCTACAGTAAATAAAGGAATATCTAGGGCATGCCATTTTCACTGGGGTATAATCTTCCAAAAACAACAACAAAAACCAGAACCAAGAGACTGAGTTTTAACATTTTAAAGTGTTTATTCTGAAACCATCACTAGTGGAGATCTTTTAAAATGAAAATAGAGTTTATAGATTTGCCCTATGAATAATCATAACAGATAACAGCAAGGCACTGTATTGGACACTTACCTACTTATTTCTAATTCACAATTATAAAAGCAAGAATTTCCCCTCTACTATTACTTCTCCTACTAGGTTCTGATCATAATGATAAAGACAACAACAACTGTAACAGGTAACTATTGAGCAGCAAACATTCCTCCTCTAAATCCTTAACCTGAATTAACTCATTTAGTCTTCCTAACAACCCTATGAGATAGAATGAGCAAACTAAAGCTCAGAGAGATTTAATTAACTTATCCAATACTCCATAGTGGAGCTTCAGTTTTCCTATCTGTACAGTGAGAATGACATTTATTTACAACATCACTCTGAGGTATAACTGAGAGAATATATTTAAGGTACACAGCACAGTGGTGGCATGACAAATAAATAAATAATCCCCACTGTTATCATACAAATAGTTCTACAGCTGAAAGTCTCCAGTGCAGCCTAAGGATTAACAGAAAGAAATCCTTTATCTTGCTGGACCCTCAAACTTTCCAGTTATAACAGAAAAATAGCAAATCTAGCATTCTCTCACTTGTAGCTCTGCTCCAAAGTAAATGGCTTAAGAAGAAAACACAGAACCTTGTTACACTTCATACCAGTTCCCTGAAGAGGCAGTTTCTAAGAGTAAGGCTTCAAAGCTTCTCCAAACTGAGAAAGCCCACAGCGTGGGTGGTGATGGGGTCAGAGAGCCTGAGTGCCCAGCTGGGAGTCAGCCATCTAGTTTTAAACCCCAGTTTTACCGCCCACTAGGTCTGTGACCTTGGGCAAGCTATTTACCTTCTGTGAACCTGTTTCCCATCTCACTGGGTCGTTCTCCAGATTAAATGGCCCATGTGTAAAGCACTTAGAGCACAGCATCCAGTATAAAATGCTAGTTATTATCACTCTTACAGTTGCTACTTGAGTCTCCTAAAGTTACAAACGCACTACGCGTGCGTCCTTGGTCATGTTAAGGGCTTAATATTTGCGCCAAGAATCCTGATTCTGTCTCAACCTAACTGGTATGTTCCAGTGTTCCCTAGTAGATCAGGCCCTTACTACACAGTCTACTACTGCAGGGGTCAACAAACTATAACCCATGGGTCAAATCTGGCCTGCTTTCTGCTTTTGTGAATAAAGCTTTACTGGAACAAACCATGTTCAATCATTTAGATATTTATTTATGACCTCTGTCATGTTGCAACTACAGAGTTTAGTCGCTGCAAATGAGACAACATGGTCTGCAATGCCGAAAATATTTACTATCTGGCCCTTTATAGAAAACGTTTGCAGACTCATGCACTATTAAATGAAACATGAAAATTCTGTCCCTACCGCACTGGATGTTTTGTAGATAGAATGAGAAATAGATGGGAAAAGTCGGTAAACTAAAATTTAAAGGGTTGGCAAATATGAGGAATTATTTATTCAAAATAAATCACTGACTTCAAGCTTTAAATTCAAGGAAGCAAAAATGCTAAGAACATGGGCTACAGAGGCCCACCACCGGGGTTTGAATCCCAGCTCCATGATTTATTAATTCTGTGTAGCCTTGGGCAAGTTACTTAGTTTCTCCAGGACTCAGATCCATCATCTGCAAAATGGGAATAACAATTGTTCCAAACTTGTGAGGCTGAAATGATTAAATGAGACACATCTCATTTAGCACGGTGCCTGGTCCAGAGTTAGCACTGATGTCAACTGTCATTAAATTATTATTTTCACTGTTCACTGCTGGGAAAAGTTACATATCCAAATATTGCCCATTCACACAGTGACTTCCCTCTCCTGGTATCTAGCCTTACAGGAATCACAGGTGGTAACAAAGCAGAGATGCTGAGAAATCTGTTCTTTTAGGGCAGTCTAGGAAAGAAACCACTAGGACTTAACCTCATTTCTGTCGAGACTAAATTTCTGTCCACCCCCACCACATTCCCCCCTCAGCAAGAAGAAAGTCTCGGCAAGAAGCTAAAGGACTGTCTACCTACACATTTGTATTATATAGAGAAATAAACTCTAGATTATGCTGTAAAACAAATTAACTGAATCAACTCTATCATAAATGAAATGCTAACATCTGGGGTTCTACCAAGGAACAATTAAATATGGAAACTCATTTAAAACTAGCAGAAAGGAGAGATTGCCAGAAGGGATTAGTATAACAGGCCAGATAATTATTATCTCAAACTTAATACACATTATTCATCAGGGCAGGCCACGGCAGCTCAGCAGGCAGCGTTCTCACCTGCCATGCTGGAGATCTGGGTTTGATTCCTGATGCCTGCTCATGTGAAAAAGAAAAATTAATGAATAAAATTCCAAACATGCTAAAAGATGAATACCAAAATTCTGGTAAGTAAAATGCATTAAAAAGAACTTGGTTCCCGGACCATCCACTGCCCACCCCACCCCCAAATAAAAGGGTTGGAAAAAAAAAGAATTTGGAATGACTGCAGAGAGAACTCTGGACGGCAGATATCTTGCAGTGATGGTTAAACGGGTACACATTTGTGAAGCTTAATCTGTATGGATGCTTATAAAGTATACCTCAATAAAGTTGATTTTTAAAAAGAATTTGGTGGGGCTGCAATAAAGGGATAGGCAAATGGAAAAAGAATGAAATGTAATGCCCACCCCCCACCCTACAACATAAAAAAAAAAAGAATTTGGGAAAAAGTCAATATAAGCAAAAATTTCCATAGGAAGTGTTCAAACTTTGGATGTTGATGTCATAATGCTAACAGTTCTATATCACCTGTTATGTGTCAAGTATTCTTTATGCACCTCTGAAGAGACTTTGTACTATCCCCAGTTTACAAATGATGAAACAGGGGCAAAAGGCAGTTAAATAATTTGCCCAAGATCACAAAGCAGGTAAGAGGTAGAGTCAGGATTTGAATTTACAGATCCCAAGTTCAGAATCTGTGATCTACATTAATTGTTCTTAAAGCTTTTAAAACTGTTTTTGAGAAACAAATTTTGTAAATTCAGCAAACAGAGCTATTCAACAAAAGGAACTTCAAACTGAACCACAGCTACAGAATACTCTAACCTCTTTTCAAACCACATATCTTAATTTACTTCAAAATTAGGTATGTGGTTATTTGTTTCATGTCTTTCCTCTCTCCAGCCTGCAGGTTCCACGAAAGAGGCTCACTGTTGTAACCATAAACAGCACGCACAGCGCCCATACAGGGCAGCTGCACCTGAAATGCTAATGCCAGCTAAAGGAATAAAGACACAAATAAACGAGTCCAAGAATGTATTAATGCATTAATTTACACATTGGGCATTTATTTACACATTAAGGATTACTGTAGACAGAAATTGTGTTCGTGTGTGTGTATACACACACATTACGTTTTCTTAAATGTATGTAGAGGCTATTCAGATTAATAAGCTTTAAATTGTTACTGAACACATTAGCTCTATGATTATGGGGAGATATAGTAATATTTTCAGCACATCTAAGCACCAACCATTGTGTTTTGCATTGTTATAGAATGTCTCATAAAAGACTGACAACAGGTCTCTAAAGTAAGTGTGATTATCATCCTAGAGTTATATGTAGTTTATACACTGTCCTGTGAATTTTTGAGAAAATAAAGAGAATTCAGCCAATCAAAATTCCAACAGAATGTTCAGTAGAATCTGAAAAAATAGTTCTTAAGCTATGTGGAAGGAAAAAAAATGCACAGGGCTTACCCTGCCAAGTCAATTATGGACTTGACAAAGCAATGAATATACTTTATCAACACAACATAACAGCGCAAACAAAGACTCCGTTAAACAAAGGAATTTATTTTATTATTCACTTAAGATTTTAAATTTTAGGAAGAGTAATGAATTATGTAATGTAATGATGCTAAGAAATTGCTTATCTATTTGGACAAAAAGGAAATCAAAGTCATATTCAAATTTCTAGATAGATTAAAGAGATAAAGAAAAACAACAGCTAAATGTATGTTCTTATACTCTTGAAACAGGGATCACCTTTCTAAATAAAACATAAAACCCAGAAGGAATAAAGAAAAGAGTTAAAAGAAATGGCTATATAAAAATTTAAAACTTCCAAGACAAGCAAATGGCTAGGAGAAAATCTTTAAGACATTTATTACTCAGAATATATAAATACTCTTACAGGTCAATAAGAAAAAAATAAACCACCAAAAAGGACAATGGATAATGGGTATGAAGAAGCAGTGCAATAAAGAAGAAATCCAAATAGCCAATAAGCTTGGAAATGTGAACTTAAAGTGATAGTATTATTTTACATATAGATTGAATTTTAAAAAACGGTAATATCCAGAGTTGACAGAGATGCTGGAAAATGAACATATACTATCTACTTAGAAGTCAGTCTTACTACAAAAAAATATAAATGCACACACATTGATATAGCAATACCACTTTGAGATTCTATATTATAAAATATTCATACATGTGCATATAAGTCCATCTGCTACGGTACATATGTTTTGGGGAAAAAATTAGAAGCTACACAAATGATCTAAATAAATTGTGGTACATTCACTCAATTCTGTCATTATATAAAGAATGAAGCAAACAGTGGAAATACTCTAAGATTTTTTTAAGTCCCAGGAATGGTGTATGGTATAAGTGTCCATTTATATTAATAAAAACTAGATTTGCATATATAGAGAGAGAAAAAGACTAGAATCACAAGAAAATTCTTAATGCAGGTTTCTCTGGGAAAGAAAAAGGAGGGAATAATAAAGAGAAAATTCATGGTTTGGTTTTTGAATGACTTAAATCTTTTACAAGAAGAATGTTTTTATGTATTGCTTGTCTAATGTAAAAAAGGGTGAACTGTTTTAAGAAGGTGTCCTTATACGAAAAACCGTAAAAGCATTATTTTGAGATAAGCAGAGCCAATACAGAAGAGAAAAAACTCGAGCACAGTAAGGTAAAATTCAACTAAATTTATTTTATACCCTAAGTAAAGGGGAATAGCAATCAATCCTATCCTCTGACATTGTGCCTACTTTCAGTCTCTATACAACTTTTTAAAAACTTTTTATTTGGAAGTACTTTCTAACTTAAGAGAAACAAAAATGCTAGAATAAGAACAGTACAAAGAACACCCGTGTGCCCTGTATCCAGATTCAACTATTGTGGACATTTTGCCCCTGTTACTTTATAATCTGCTCTCCTTCTCTTCCTCTCCTTCTCTCTCTCTACACATATATTTATATATTTACACATTTTTTTCTGAGCCATTAAAAAATAAATTGCATATATTGTAGGCCTTTACCTCTAAATACGTCAATGTGTATTGTATTAGTACAGTTAGCCACATAAATAAATTTAACTATTTTAAACTACTGTCCATATTCCAGTTTTGTCAACAGACCCAATAATGTCCTTTACAGCAATTTCACCTACAGTACAGGATCCAGTCTAGGGTCAGCTGTTGCATAAGCTGTCATGTCTCTTGACCTCCTGGAACATTTTCACAGCCTTTCTTTATCTTTATGACACTGGCGTTTTTGAAGAGCACAGTCCCCTCTCTTTTATAATAGAACATTCCTCATTTAAGTATTTTCTGATGTTTCCCAGTGATTAGATTCAAGTTAGACTACCCCAGAAGGGACACTGCGTCCTTTCCAGGGCATTACATCTGACAGCATGATGTCCACCTGGCCCTACCGGTAATGTTAATTTTGATCAGCTTGTCCAGGTGTTGTCTGATTTCTCCACTGCATAGTTACCATTTTTATCCTGTAACAAAACAGCTATGGTGAGACAAGGTAAAACCAGTTAAATAGCATGTTCCTTACGCAAATGTGTCCCTAAATTCAGCACCTATGATAATACCTACCTGAATTCATATTTACCATGATAACTGAAAAATGATTTTCCAATTCCGATACCCCAACCCCACATCCACAAGATCTTCAGTGTTCTACTGAAAGCAAGAGCCATTCCCTCTTGCCCGTTTATCTCGCTAGTTATTTATTTATCATTGATATGGACTCAAGGATTCCTATTATTTTCAATGATATATATAATATAATACAATACTATCCTTAATTATTTGGATGTTCAAATTGCCCCAAAACTGGCCTAGGCAACTTGTAAGTTTCTCACGATTTACCTCTTCAGGGCAAATTCTAATACCTAGAACTTGCTTATTGTTCTAGTTTGCTAGCTGCAGGAATGCAGTATACCAGAAATGGAACAGCTTTTTCTTTAAAAAGGAGAATTTAATAAATTGTAAGTTAACAGTTTTTAGGCCATGGAAATGTCCCAATTAAAGCACGACTATAGAAATGTCCAATCTGAGGCATCCAGGGAAAGATACCTTCATTCAAGAAAGTCAGTGAAGTTCAGGGCTTCTCTCTTAGCTGCAAGAGCACATGGTGAACACGGCATCATCTGCCAGCTTTCTCTCCTGGCTTCCTATTTCATGAAGCTCCCCAGGAGGCGTTTTCTTTCTTCATTTGCAAAGGTTGCTGGCTGGTGGGCTCTGCCTCTTGTGGCTAAGTTGTTCTGCGGTGTTCTGCTCTCCAAATCGCTCTCTTTCTCCAAAATGTTTCCTCTTTTATAGGATTGCAGTAAACTAATCAAGACCCACCTGGAATGAGTGGAGACATGTCTTCACCTAATCCAGTTTAACAACCACTCTTGATTGAGTCACGTCTCCGGGGAGATAATCTAATTAAAGTTTCAAACATGCAGTACTAAATAGGGATTAGAAGAAACGGCTGCCTTTACAAAATGGAATAGGATTAAAATATGGCTTTTCTAGGGCACATACATCCTTTCAAACCATGAGATTTCTGTTTTACCAAGGAATCTTACAAGATTGAGGTATATCAAAACCTCAGCAATCAGACTTGCTTTTTTTCTCCAATTCCCCTATGAAAATCGAGGACGGTAGCAACTGATTTACACCAAACAACAATCCAAAGTGGACTTTATTAAAATGGGAATATTAAGGATCTGCCCAGTTAGAGGTTCCTTCTAAAGCTGACCGGCTTTACCAATTCTCAGTTTATCTGTTTACTCACTGCTCTGAATGCTCAGTAGAGAACCTAAAGGACCACTAGCATTTGTATCAAAGTAATAGTGCAGGCCTCTAAAACCCAGTCTCTTTAAATCATTTATTTTTAACTAAACGAAAGCTAACTATAGTGAAAACTGGCAAAAATACGCAGCCAATGGGAAAAGAAAGAACACATAAAATTAAGAAAGCTCTGTTGTCCAGCTCAATAGTAACAGAGTTTTGGTCAGTTTTAACTGAAATTTAAGGAGCTTCACTAAAATCAAGAGAGGGGGAGCCCCTGAATGCCTTTCAGCTTGGGGGCTGGGACAGAAGTGAACTGACCCCAGGAGTGACTCACGTTCCCCACTCTCCCATTAAAGTATACCTGTGCAAGATGTGAGATTCCAAAGGCTAAGACCATTTTCCTGTTCCTTTTTTTACTTTTTCTGCTATCAAACAAGGCTGAGACCATTTTCTTGTTTCTTTCTTACTTGTTCAACTGTTCAAAAGCAGTGTTTCAGCATCCATTCTCCAGCTTCTTCATATAAAAGGCAGAGGCCTCAGAAGCTTCTTGACTCTGGTGTCCTGATTCCTGAATCACAAGCTCCCACACAGTGCTGCAAACTCTTAGCTCGAGTCTGCCAGAGTCCAAGGAGCGACCCTAGACGGTCTGTTCTGGACGATGCTGTCCAGGGGCCAACTAGAAGCACTCCTTGAGCCCTCTAAGCATCCTGAAAGTGCCTGATTCCCTTCTTAAACTCTTCTCACTTAAATTCCCTAGAGTGGTTCTGTTTCCTGCACTGAAATCTGACAGAGAGGGGCAAAGGACAGAGAAGAAAATAAACAATACAAATTGTGATAATATCTATGAGGAAATCGGCAGAATTCATAATTGAGAAAAGAGAACCGGGCGCTGTGAAGATGGGACCCAAGGACGGCGTACCTGTCCTTTAAAGTGAGAATGGAAAGTTGAGAAGGAGTTGGTCATGGGAAGAACTGCTGAAGTGTTCTAGGACAGGGGAACCACCTGTGCAAGAGCACTGTGGTGGGAAAGAGATCTAATGAAAAGGCAAAGGCAAAGGCAATGAGGGGGAGAAGGGCAGGAGATGAGCAGAAGGAGGAAGTCAAAGCCCTACTACATAGGCCACAGGCAAGAGCTTGAGTTTTATTCTAAATGTTACTGAAAGCCATTAAAAAGTTTTAAGCAAGGCAGTAAATTGTGATTAATGCTTGTAAAAGAGTACAGTTGGCTGCAGAGTGGTGAATGACTTGCAAAGACAAAGAAAGAAGACCAGCTACAATGCTCTCCAGAAGTCCCCAAGCATGAGAAGACTGGAGGTAGCAGAGGAGATGGAGACAGGAGCTGGTATAGAAGCAAGTTTTAAAGGTAGACTCTAAATGGCCAAGATGGGGTGGCAGAGGAAAGGGAAATTGGCAGGAACAAAAAGGGGAAATCAAGGATGAGGCATGGAGAAGGCTTTTTAGTTGAGTAATGATGTTTTAAATCTTTCCCCAAACCCCTATGTTTGCTCCAGGAAAAAAAACAAAAACGAAAACGAAACTGCCACAACTGAAATGGAATGTTTAGCAGTTTTTAACAAAGAGACAAGAGTTCATTCAAGTGCATTCCAAGCCTCTTGTTCTTTAAAATGTCCAAATCTAATCTACTAAGACATACAGACCTAAAGTTCTGACTTGAACAGCACACGGCGACATCTGCTAGCTTTGTCTCCAGGCTTCTCATTTCAAAGGACTCCAGCATTTTCCTACTGAATCTACAAAGGTCTCAGCCTGTGTGGGCACAAAACCTTTTACCAAAACGGTCCCCTCTTAAAGGACTACAGCAAGCGACCCCACATTGAATGGGTGGAGTTACATTTCTATGGAAACTGCCTAATCAAAGGTCCCACCCACAACTGGGTGGGTCACAACTCTATGGAAACAACAAGACCCCACTCAACCATACCGAAGGAGGGTTCAAAAACATGGCTTTTCTGTGATACACTACAGTTTCAAACTAGCACATAGGCCAAAAGGGGAATATATCCTCTTTGGAGGCAATCAAAAATGCTAAATATACAGCTATTGAGCACATAGGTTAGGGAAGAAGGTAACATCTGGAAAAGCTTCCAGGAGGAATGGTACACCAGGAAGGTCTTAAATGATAGAAAAGGAATTGGCCAGATGAGGGAACAGCATATAAAAAAGCTGAGAGAAGAGAAAGGACTGACTTTTTGGGAGATGGTAAAGGAAAAGGGAGCCACTAGCCCTTCAAAATGGCTGATAGTCAAAATCTGTGTAAGAAATGCAAGATCCTGGGACACACCCCAGACCTACTGAATAAGAATTGCTGGGGGTAGGCACCAGAATGTGCTGCTGACAAGTCCCACCTCCCTAGCCAGTGATTCTTATGCACTCATCTCACTAAGAGAATCTGGTGGAGAGATTCTTATCTCACAAGTGTGAGAACCACTGAGGCCTTATATGCCTTACCAAGGTGTTTGCATTTTAACTTGAAGGCAATGAAAAGCCGTGGACAGATTTTAAGCAGTAAAATGAGAACACACCTGTACTTTAGAGCGGGCAGTCTAGCTCAGCACGCTACTTTGGGGCAGAGCAGGAACTCAAGAGTTCCCTTCCAGGACCCAGAGGTTCACACACAGTGCCAAGTGCCACCTCCTTTTACTTTTTTTTGGGGGGGGGGGAAGGTGGGCAGGCACGGGGAATTGAACCCGGGTCTCTGGCATGGCAGGCAAGCGCTCTGCCTGCTGGGCTACCATGGCCCACCCCACTGCCTTTAACTTTTAACATCGTATAATAAGTAACAATGAACAAACAGGTTTACAGGTCATAGTTTTCTTCCAATGTTTAGGTGCTAGATGCAAAACTGCAAAACCCATAAGAGTGTTACAGTTTTCACTGGTAGAAAGTGGGGACTACACACCAAAAGGTTTGGAAAAAACAGACATTACAACACACTTGTATAAGTTGGTGGGGAAATGCCATTTTCAAAATATTATTGACAATGCCACCTCCTTTGCTGACAAATATTAGTGTGGTTCAGTTTTAGATGGAGCTAGAACAGATGGTCTTTTGAAAAGACATTTACCACTATCTTTTGTGGTGTTTTTCCCTCTCCCCCACAGGGAAAGAAGGGACTGTAAACTTGCAGAATTTACCCAGCTGGAGTCATGGGTAACCTGAGAGGTAATTGAATCTAGCCAAAGGAAATCCTGCACACCCACTACAGCCGGCTCTACACAATGGCAGTTCCTTACAGGGCTGGGAAAACACTGTCAAAGAGCCAGACAGTGCAGCCTTAATAACAGTCCTGCCAAGGGCCAAGTTCGGGTCCCACTTTATAGACCTTTAATCTTTATAATAACCCTAGGAAGTAGGTTCTAGTATCTCAGTTTTACAGATGAAGACGCTGAGATGTAGGGAGATTCAGTAATTTATTCAAGGTTACACAATTTAAGCATGGATGAGTGGGGATTCAAACCCATGACCATCTGATTCCAGAAGTTGCTCCATATCACTTCTTGGGATGTGTCAAACAGATCTGCATTTTTTTCTTAGTTTTTGATGTCTATGTGAGTATTAAGGAAATAAATTTAATTTTAAAGCAAACATACATCCAGCCTGAGAAATCACCTTATACAGGGGTCTGCAAACTTTTTCTTTAAAAGGCTTTATGCTTTGTGAGTAGCCTAAACTACTCAATTCTGTCCTTATAGTATGTGAGCAGCCACAGGCAATGCTTAAACAAATGGTTGTGCTCCAATAAAACTTCATTACAAAAAATGGCAAGGGGGTTGGGGGCGGGCACTGTTCTGGATTCTGCCCTGAGACCCAGGGGAAAGGGCAGAGAATTAGAAGTGAAGCCACCTGGCTTCTAACCCTGATTCTGTGCCTTAACAAGTAGAGTGACCTTGAGCCAGTCACTTCCTTTCTCTAACATGCATACTCCTGCAGAATTTTCTTCTCAATTGATTGCAAGAATAAGGTAAAAACATATTCTGACACACTAAAATATTAGTGGCAGATTCCTCATCAAACACATAAATATGAACAGTGGCAGCAATATCTTAAGGTAAAAGTATAAGGGGAAAAAGAAGTGGTGTTTTAGGACCACCGCTATGTGCCAGGTGCTCTGTAAAGTGTAATTTCATTTCATTCTCATCACCAACAGGGTAGGTATCACCATCCCCATTTTACAAATGAAGAGAGACAGACTAACATGCCCTTGGTCACAACCGGAGGCCAGGGTGTGCATCAGAGCTGGCTGCTCCCCCAGACGCCCAGCACAACTCTGGGCAGGGGGTGGTGGTTCTGGACAAACAAGCACTTGATCAATGACTTTGAACAGGTGATAACACGAGTGCTTCTGGGAGAGAGTTTTGGATTCAGGCCCCAGCCCTCTTGCTTCAGGACTCTCCCACTCTGTCCTGTCTCTTCCACCCCCTCTCAAATAGATTACAACCCGTTTGGCCTAAAAACCAAGGTGTGAGAATATGAGGACTTTTCCGTTTATTTCTGAGTGGAAGGACTGTCACTCACACGTTGAAAGAGACCAAAAACCCCAGAACTCCAGAACAAAGTGGTCTAGGGTAGCAGGAGAGAGAGAAGCAGGGCTGAGCTTACCCTCAGACAATCTGTGACCAGTCCCACTGTCCTAACGAGAGCTGTGGGTCAAGTCGGTTCTGTATTTCAGAATGATGAAATACAGAATTACTCAATATGTCTGACCTTGTCTGTCCCCCCCACCACTGCATTTCAGTTCAGAGACACCCCTTTAAAACTGTTCTTTGAAAATGGGATTGGAAGGGGGAAAGTGGAACCAAGGAAATTGGGTCATTATTGCTTCCATTATTAAAAAAAAAAGATGAGAAAAGGAAAAACATAATTCTCCAAACACAGAGGAGAGTACCTACATCTCAAAAAAAAATAAGTCCAAACTCCTTGGTGAAAGACTCAAAACCTAACAAAATCTGAATAGAATACACACCGGAGCTGTCCTGCCTTAGCTGCCTGACTTTCACATACCCTCTGCTCCAGTCAAAATGGCTTCTTTCATGCTTCCCCCATCCCTGAGCATGTTTCCCCCCTGCTATTCCCTCTGCCTGAGGGAGTGGGGGAGTGAGCCGCTCCATGGCTGCCTGCTGAAATTCCACCCTTCAAAGCCCAGATGCCACCTTCTAGATCACAGATGTCAAAGCTGAGAGGAAATGTTACAGATAGATCATCAATTTCAATTTCTTCATGATACCTACGGGAAAACTAAAGCCCAGAAGGGTTATGGACTTGCTCCAAGCACCACTCCTCAGTGAAGACATGATCAGCTGACTCCCACGCTAGGGTCCTCTGACCGTGATGTCCTGCTGACGGCCCCCTGAAAGACCTTTTCCTCCTGAGAACACCAGGGCCACTTACACTCTGGGCTCTCCCCTATACTTGAGGTTATAGTTGTCTGCTTGGGTACGCCTTCCTGCCTGGCTGCCCAAGAGGTCAAAATAATGTCTTACACATCCCCTGAGTGCTTAGCTAAGACCCTGCATATAATAGGCCTTTGGTGGGCTGTACCATTCATTCAACAAACAAAACAAAACACCAGAAAACCGCCTGACTTTCCACTTCCAGTCTTTTCTCTCTCCAGTCAGCCCTCCCACAGCTCAGCCTCCACACACTGCCACAGAGGGCCACCAAGAATGCTAATTTCACCACAGCACTTTTCAGTTTAAAACCTTAAATGCACACCATGCTCTCCATACTTGGCATGAATGCCTCCGCACTGGTCTTCCTACCCTTTTTGCCTCCTTTCCCACCACTGCAGCTTCCCAGGGCACCAGCTCTCCCACACGGGCATGTCCTATGCCTGCTATTCCCTTGCCCAGGGACACACTTCAAGAGCTCCCCTCATCCCCACCCCCTTCTGCATGGCTGACCCCCACTCATCCTGCAAGACTCAAAGAACAGTCTCTTCCAAGAAGGCTCCCTGACCACCCATGGCCCTGGATGAGGCATCCTCCTCTGTGTTCCCAAAGTACCCTGCACCCTCCTCTATGGTTCTCAGCATAGACTATTGTGTCTATTTGCCTTTTTGTCTACCTGCCCCATACCTACCAGATCATAACCAACAGGAGGACTGCACTTATCTCTCCAGCACCTAGCACAATGGTGCTAGGTGCTGGAGAGGTAGCACATAGTTTTAAATATGCAGGCCCTACATATATGCCAGCATTTATATCAGTAACACCAAGGGGACATGTCCATGGATCACAATAAAAAGCATTTATTACACTCTTACAGTCTTCAAATTAAGAGGTTAAGTTGCATAATGGTACTAGGAACTCCAGGCATTTGGTACTTCAGGAGCCCTTCAGAGAAGGGTGATGGCCTAACCAGGTAGGCCTAGGTGCAGGGGGAGCATTGGCAGGAGGCCCAGATCCACCAAGCACAGGGCAGAGGAGCAGAAGAGCACAGGTTGGTGACTAAGGGCAGGCTGGACAAAAAAAGACCCTCCCCAGAAAGCCTCACGTGCCTCATTTTCTGGGAAGTGAGCACACAGTAATTTATTGAGATTCCACCTGAGATAGCCAGGGAAACACTGAAGACTGGGAAGCAGGGGTCTGTCAACAGATGGGCTAAATGGAAAGCAGGGATCACCAAATTCACAGTCGATTCATGCTGTGGATGATTAGTAGCAGCACCCACAAGAAGGGCACTAAGATGAGAAGGCAAATAGCTAATACAAGAATAAGTGATACCTGCCTAGAGAAGCACAACTGCCTTACTAGATTTGAAAAGAAGGGGGAACCCAGGTGCAGAGGGAAGGGAAGGGAAAATAAGGGACAGTTTCACTGAGGAAGAAACACTTATAGAATAGACGGGATTTCAAGAGATTCAAGATATTGGGAAAACTGCCTGTTGTTAACCTGAGTTGGAGTTGAGGCTGATGGTAAATTGAAGCTGATCGTAAAATGCACGAACCTGCATTACCAATCTGCAAACACCCTCTCTTAACCTTGCCCAAAGCCATATTACTCAAAACAAATGGTCTAGGCTCCCTCAATAAGAAAATACTTGATGCTATTTCTCCTTGTCTCCCTGCCCCACCCTACTCCTCTGCCCTGGGTAACAGCACCACATCCAGCCCCCCAAGGAACACAGGATTATCACTGAATTATTACCACTGACCCTCAAACTGGGGACGACTCCCCGAGGCAAGTCTGCCTTCCCGTTCTTACAAAGTTCCCTTAAATCAGGCCTCTTCCCTCCAATCCCACAGCCTCTGCTCTACTTCCTGTCCTATGGCCTCCCACGTTAACTGTCACAACAGCTGTCCACCTCTTGCCCCTCCCCCTTCCTCCACCACAATCTGACTCCATCAACTCCACCAGATTTATCTCCCTAAAACAAACAGATCTTACCACACTTGCCTAGTTAAAAACTTTCCAGCTTCCCCACATCTTCGGAGAGAGGACCCAACACATTTCAGACACTGCACCTTGTGATCCAAGCCAACCTTTCCCTGGGACGCTCCCCACCCCGATGTCCTGAGTCCCCTGCGCTCGCATCCTCCAGGCTCTATTTCCACCCTGGTCTGTACTGGATCCCATTTGCTCTAATATCAAAAACTGCACGATACCACTTATAAGGGATGGCTGGAAATAAATTAACACAGGTAGCAAATTGGAGGGGAGGTGATTGGGGAAGGAGGGAGGTTTGTTTGTAAACATAAAAATAAAGTTAAAATAAAATCCAGTGAAGTTGAAAGCCAAGGCAGATTCACAAGTGAAAGAAATTTCAGCCACAACCTGAGGGAACTCGGAGAAAGACAATTCATTCCACACTTACTACTCTCAGTTTCATTTCCTCATTTGTAATATGGAAATAATAACACTGGTTAAAGTAAATGGTTGTACATACAGAAGCAGCTCCTGGGTGAGCGTTGGGGGCAAAATTGGAACATCAGATGGAAACCACACCGTAGAGACCCCTGAATGTCAGGTACATGGATAGTTAATTCAATAATTCAATTCACAATAGGGGAGCAATAAACACTCCTCAGGAAAGATGAGAATGTATACTCAAAGCACTGTGAAAGTGTTACTACTTTCTTGACAGAGAACTAAGGCAGGAGGGAGGACGGCTGGCCCTAGGTCACACCCAAAATGATAGTCTAAAGATATATATACAAGATTGTCACCGGAGAAGAGAAGCAAATGCTATTTCATCATGTAATAGTAATTTTAAAGTTTCAACAATAAATAGATGCAACTGAACAAGTTCTAATTTACTGGTCTGAGGTCCTGGAGCCCTCAATGCAAGAGACAGATTTGCTTTCCTAACTGCCGATGTACCTGTTTGTTTTTTGGTTTTTTATTTGAAGGCCTACATTTAAAGCATAATATTCGTCGTTAAGAGTTTCCTGACATTAAAGAGATGGACAGAAATCTTAGCCCGCCTCGTCCAGATCATCCAGTGTTGCATCACTTGAAACCAAGCCTCCTCAGGCAGCGACTTGTACAATTCAAGTCAGGTAAAATGGCAGCAGCAGCAGCTGCCTCAACTTCAAGCGCAGGAGAGCGCACTCCGAAGCCGCCAAGTGCTGAAAGGAACAGCCAATAAATCAACAGGTCGGGCGCCCGGGCCCGAGGGTGCAGACCAGGGCGCGCCGCCACAGGAGGAAGTGGCTAGTTACTTAGATACAGTTGAAACCTGAGAAAGCCAAAGTCGGTTCGCAGAAAGCCTTCCAGCCGGCCCCGACCGACTCTCGGGACCTGCTTGGAGAACTGGTCGGGACCCCGTGGCGCGAGGGGAAGCACCATTCCCCGGCTGTTGTTCCTGCCCTCTAGCCCCAGCTCCCCTGGCCCTGCCCTGCCCTGCCCTAGGCCAGATACCGCCCCCAGCTCCGGCTCCTTTCTCCGGTTATCCCCCTACACGCATCGATCTGAAGCCTTTCGGTTCTGTCACCAGGAAACTTCCATAGAAGGTGAGATTCCCAGGTCGAGAGACGATCGATCCCACAACGCCCCAGAGTTCCAGTGTCAGCACTTTAGGGTCAAACTTCAGGTTCATCAGATTGCTGCGGGTCCTCAGCTCCCCGCGCATGCATCCCTCCACCCGGCCGGGGGTCCCTCATCCCCAAGACCCCTCGGCGTGCCGCAGACCCTCCCACCCCACCTCGCTCCCGCGGGGACACAGCCTCCCCCTCTACCGCCGGCCCTGCCCTTTCTCAGGCTGGGGACCAAAGGGGCGGGATCTCGGCAGTCCCTGCTCTGCTCGCTCAGCCCTCCCAGGCCCCCAGCCTGCGCTCCCCGCGGGTCAGTACCTCGTCCGCTTCCAGCTCGGCTGCGTTGCCTACGAGCGCCATGTTCCTCCTTCGGCTGCAGTTCGCCCAAAAGCCAAGCGGGGAGGTCAGTGCAGACTCCAATTCTCGGCTCCGGGCACAGCCCCAGCACAAGAGAAGGAAGAAGGGGGCGGCCCCGCGCTCCCGCCGGATTCCGGGCGGGGCGGGCGCGCAGCTACTCGGGCCGTTTCCCCGCCCCAGTGCTTGGGGACAGGCAGGGCATCCATTTCCCAAGGGGGCGCGGGGCTGTCAGCCCCACCGCAAGCCCCGCCCGACGCGGCTCCCAAAGGCACAACCAATCCGCACCTCGAAACGCGCCTCGGGGGCGGAGTCACTGCGGGGGTGGAGTCACCTTGCTGCCGCCTTCTCGCCCTCCTGGCCCGACGGTTTGGCAAGGTACCCTGCGCCAGTGCTTTCCTAGGGCTGGTGCGCTCCTAGGGCCCATGGAAGCATCCTCCTGGTCCTCGGGCTGGTGCCAGTCTTCTTCCTTCGCCAGGTGGGCACCGCATCTCGCTGATGGTGAGGCGAGAGGACCGGCTTGGTTCACCATCGCCCGTCGCGGAGAGAGGCCGCTCTGTCAAGCCACCTGCCCGGACACTGAATCGTGAGCATCGGGATGCTTCCAATCGAGAGCATCGTGTTCAGATACAGGCACGCGATGTTTGCTTTCTGTAGATGTGTAAGCAATAAAGGAAAACACGCGGTACAGATATTATAGAGCTGGGAGACCCTCTCCTCTCCTATGCACCGCATTTGCGCTCCTCATAGCATCCCGCACATTTTTTACTCCGAAATATGTTATATAATTCGTTCTTGAACTGTAAACTCCATGAGGGTAGGGATGCTGTCTGTTTTCTTCTAGGCTGTATCCCCAGCACCTAGAACAGTTCCTTACACATAGTAGGCACCCAACAAATATTTTTTGACAGTTTGGAAACTGATTTTTGCCTCTGACATGAAAAAATTGAAATATCCAACTGGATATTTTGGATTTTGATCTGCTTCATTTTATGTAAAATAAAATTCACCAAGCTTGTGTGTAATTCTGTGAACTTTGATAAATATATACAAACGCCATCCAATCATAATATAGAATACCCCCAAAAAAAGTTCTCCGTGCCGATTTGCAGTCAATTCCCTCCATCCACTCCCTGGCCTCTAGCAAACACTGATCTCCTTTCTTATCACCATTGGTTTGCCTTTTCTAGAATTTCATATAAATTGAATTACAGAGCGTGTGGTCTTTTGTGCCTGCCTTCATGAAAGACTATTTGAGGGTAATCTAGTGATGATGATAAAAATAGCTAACAGGTTTTCAGTGCTTACTAAGTTTCAGGACTATGCTGAGTCCCATGCATATATTATTATCTCATTTATCCTTCATAACCCTATGAAGTAGTTACTGTTATCTTACAGATGAGCAAACTGAGGCTCAGAGAAATTAAGTAATTTGCCCAAGATCAGACAGCTGTTAAGTAGGGTATGAAGATCTGACATCTAGGACCTGCCTGGAGACTGCTGTTCTATACTTCTTCCAGTCACTCTCCCTCTCCTCCATAGAGCAGGTGTCTGCACATGTTTATCATACACGTTTTCAGTGAATCACCTGTGCATCACTGATACTTGCTCTATATTTTAGACGAGACACCACATACTTTTAATACTAGAGAAATAAAATCGTTTCTACTAAAAAAGTGACATAAAAATTGGTAGATTATACTGATGACTGCTCAAGTCTATGGATTTATGAAAAATCATTGAATTGTATACTGACAATGGATGAAATTTATGGTATGTAAATTACACCTTAATAAAAGTGGAGTTTTTTAAACAAATTATTTTTCTAGCAGTTTTAGGTTTACCGAAAAATTGAACAGAAAGTACAGAGTTCCCCTGCTAAGAGATGTTTTTTTTAAATGGGTTAACATATTATTTGGATGCTTAGAGTTAGAGCTGTGAGGCTAGTCAGGACCTGGAGATCATTTAGTTCTGACCCCAGAACCTCTCTATTCCTCTACATCAGCGTCCATCCTCACCTCCTCCTACGCTTCACTTCCTCCGGCTAGATTTCCTGTCTGAGACCAGATTCTACTCTGTACTATTCAAGCATAACTCTGTTTTTTAAAGCTCACTATTTCCTGAAATAACATATCTTTTTTACCTGATACCATCTCGTTGGTGGTTCTTCCTCTCTCACATACTTTATTATTATCTCCATTAAGCAAAAAAAAAAAAAAAAAAAGGTATTCTAGTAACATATATACAACCTAAAATTTCTGCTTTTTTTTTTTTGGTTCTGTTTCCCTAGAGACCCTTGACTAATATAATATATTTTGCCCATTTTATAATTGGTTTGTTTGTCCTTTTGTTGTTGAGTTGTAGGATTTCTTTATATATACTGGATATCAAACACTTATCATATATATGGTGTACTGGATTGAAAGGATTATGTGCCCTAGAAAAGCCATGTTTTAATCCTAATTCAATCTTGTGGAGGCAGGTTCTTTTAATCCCTATTCAGTACTGTAGGCTGGAAACTTGGTTAGATTATTGCCACAGAGATGTGATTCGCCCAATTGTGGATAGTAACCTTGGATTAGAGGAGGATGTGACTCCACCCATTCCAGGTGGGTCTTGATTAGTTTACTGGAATCCTTTAAAAGAGGAAGCATTTTGGAAAAGACTTGAGATTCCAGGACAGCAGAGCCACAACAGGGTGGTGCACCCAGAGACTTTGAGATAAAGAAGGTAAACACCCCTGGGGGAGCTTCATGAAAGAAGTAGCCTGGAGAGAAAGCCAGGAGACGTTGCCATGTTCACCATGTGCCTTTCCGTTTGAGAGAGAAACCCTGAACTTCAATGGCTTTTCTTGAGTGAAGGCAACCTCTGGCTGGTGCCTTAATTTGGACATTTTTATAGACTTGCTTTAATTGTGACATTTTCTCAGCCTTAGAACTGTAAACTAGCAACTTATTAAGTTCTTTTTACAAAGCTTTTCCATTTCTGGTATATTAAATTCTGGCAACTAGCAAACTAGAACTTACGGTTTCTAAATATTCTCTCCAATTGAATTGCCTGCTTCCTCATCTTTTGACAAAGTCCTTTGAAGTACAGAAGTATTCAGTCTTAAATAAGTTCCCGTTTATCCATCTTTTCTTTTGTTGCTTGTTCTTTGGGTGTAAGATCTAAGAAACTATTTCCTATCACTAGGTCTTGAAGATGTTTCTCTATTTTTCTTCTAGGCATTTTATGGTGCTGGTTTTTATATTTAGGACTTTGATCCACTCTGAGTTAGTTTTTGTAAAGGGTGTGAAGTAGGGATCCTCTTTCATTCCTTTGGATATGAGTACTCAGTTCTCCCATTTATTGAACAGACTATTCTGTCCCAGTTCAGTAGATTTGGGGGACTTCTCAAAAATCAATTGACCATAGAGCTGAGAGTCTATCCTCAAACTCTCAATTAGATTCCATTGATCAATATATCTACCAATATATCTGCCAATACCATGATGTTTTGACAACTGGGGCTTTATAATAAGCTTTAAAGTGAGGAAGTGTAAGTCCTCCCATTTAGTTCTTATTTTATATGATGTTTTTGGCTATTTGAGGCTCTTTCCCTTTCCAAGTAAATTGGATAACTGTCTTTTCCAAGTCTGCAAAGTAGGTTCTCAAAATTTGTATTAGTTTTGCATTGAACCTTGTGGATCAATTTGGATAGAATTGACATTTTAGTGATATTTAGCCTTCCTATCCATGAACATGGAATGCCTTTCCACCTATTTAGCTCTCCTTTATTTCTTTTGGTAATGTTTTGTATTTTTCTGTGTACAGGTCCTTTACATCCTTGGTCAAGTTCAGTCCTAGATACTTGATTCTTTTAGTTGCTATTGTGAATTGAAATTTTTTCTTAATTGCTTCCTTGGTTAGGTGTAAAGGAAGACTACTGAATTTTACACATTCATCTTGTATCCACCATTTTGCTGAATTTGTTTATTAGCTCAATTACCTTTGTCACAGATTTCTGGGATTTTCCAAATGTGGGTTCATGCCATCTGCAAATAATGAGAGTTTTACTTCTTCTTTTCCTACCTGGAGGCCTTTTATTTCTTTTTCTTGCCTAATTCCTCTATTGAGTATGATTTTGACTGTGGGTTTTTTATAAATGCACTTTATCATATTGAGGACTTGCCTTCAATTCCTACTGTGATTGCTAATTTTGGGTGTTAATTTGGCCAAGTAATGATGCCCAGTTGTCTGGTCAGGCAAGCATTGGCCTGAACATTGCTGCAAGGATATTTTGTGGCTGGTTGATAAATAGGAAGGCTGATATATTAAATCATCAATCGGTTGATTGCATCTGTGGCTGATTACATCTGCCATTAACTAAGGCGTGTCTTACACAATGAGATAATTCACTCAGTTGAAGATTTTGAAGGAAGAAGAGACTTTTTCACTGCTTCTTTACAGCAAGCCTCTCCTGTGAAGTTTGTTCAGACCCTTCATTGGAGGTGCCACCTTCACAGCCTGCCCTACAGATTTTGGACTCTTCCTTTGCCGCTGTTGCATGAGGCACCTTTATAAATCTCATATTTACAGAGATCTTCTGTTGGTTCTGTTTCTCTAGGGAACTCTACCTTTGGTTCTGTTTCTATAGGGAATGCTATCTTTAAGTGTCTTTATCAGGAAAGGATGCTGAATATTTGTCAAATGCCTTTTCAGCGTAGATCAAGATGATCATGTGATTTTTTCCTTTCAGTTTGTTAATGTGTTGTATTACATTGCTTGATTTTCTTGTGTTTAACCACACTTGCACACCTGGAATAAACCCCACTTGGTCATGGTGTATAATTATTTTAATGTGCCATTGGAACAGATTTGCAAGTATTTATTGAGAATTCTTGCATCTATATTCATTAGGGAGATTGGCCTGTGATTTTCCTTTCTTGTGGTATTTTTATCAGTTTCTGGTATTAGAATGATTTTAGTGTCATAGAATGAGTTAGGTACAGTTCCTTTTTCTTCAGCTTCTTGGAAGAGTTTGAGCAGGAATGGTATTAGTTCTTTTTGGAATGTTTGGTAGAATTCTCCTGTGATGCTATCTGGTACTGGGCTTTTCTTTGAGGGAAGGTTATTGATGACTGGTTGAATCTCTTTATTTGTCATTGGTTTGTGGAGGTCTTCTATTTTTTCCAAGTCAGTATAGGTGTTCGTGTGTTTCAAGGAAATAGTCCATTTCATCTAAGTAGTCTAGTTTGTTGGTGTATAGCTGTTCATAGTATCCTCTTGAGATTTGGTTTATTTCTTTGGGGTCCATAGTAATGACTCCCCCTCATTTCTGATTTGGTTTACTTGCATCTTCTCTCTTATTGACTTTATCAGTCTAGCTAAGGGTTTGCCAATCTTTTTGATCTTTTAAAAAAAAAACAGTTTTTGGTCTTATTGATTTGCTGTATTGTTTTGTTGTTGTTGTTATTGTTCAATTCATTTATTTCTACTTTAATCTTTGTTATTTCTTTTTTTCTGCTTGCTTTAGGGTTAACTTGTTAACTAACTAACTTTAGGTTAGTTTTTCTCTGGTTTCTTCAGTTCTTCAGTTAGGTCTTTGGTTTTAGCTCTTTCTTCTTTTTTAATGTAGGCATTTAAAGCTATAGGTTTCCCTCTTGTCACTCCCTTCTCTGCATCCCATAGGTTTTGATAGGTTGTATTCTTATTTTCATTCATCTCCAGATATTTAATGACTTATATAGCAATTTCTCCTTTGACTCACTGATTCTTTAAAGGTTTATTGTTTAACCTCCATATATTTGTGAAAGTTCTGGTTCTTTGGTGGTTATTGATTTCTAGCTTCATTCCATTATGGTCAGAGAAGTGTTTTGAATAATTTCAATCTTTTAAAAATGATTAAGACCTGTTTTGTGCCACAGTATATGATCCGTTCTGGAGAGTGTTCCATTAGCAGTTGAGAAAAATATATATCCTGGTGGTTTGGGGGTGGAACGATCTATATATGTCTGCTAGGTCTAATTCATTTATCACATTGTTTAGGTTCTTTATTTCCTTATTGATCCTCTGTCTGGTTGTTCTATCTATAGAAGAAATTGGTGTATTGAAGTCTCTCACTGTTAATGTTGAAATGACTTTAGCTCCTTCAGTTTTGCCAATGTTTGCCTCATGTACTTTGCAGCTCCTTGATTGGGTGCATAAACATTTCTGATTGTTATTTCTTCTTGGTGAATTGTCCCTTTTATTAATATGTAGTGTTCTTCCTTGTTTCATATGATATCTTTGCATTTAAAGCCTATTTTATCTGGTGTTAGTATAACTATACCTGCTTTTTGTTGTTGTTGTTACAACTTGTGTAGAATATCTCTTTCCATTTGTATCCTTTGGTATATGATGAGCCTCTTGTAAACAGCATAAACTTGAATCAGATTTTTAAATCCATTCTGCCAATCTGTATCTCTTAATTGAGGAGTTTAATCTGTTAACATTCAAAGTAATTACTGTAAAGGCAGTTCTTGATTCAACCATCTTATCCTTTGGTTTTTATTTGTCAGAGCTACTTTTTCTCTCTTTCTTTTTATCCTTCAAGTTACTCCAACTAATACTCCTCAATTCTGTACCCTCCTCCAGATCTCTCTTTCCTTTCTGTTTTTTCAGTCAGCAGAAAACTCCCTTTATTATTTCTTGCAGGGAATGTCTCTTGTTTACAAATTCTCTCAGCATTTGTCTGTGAAAATTTTAAACTCTCCCTCATTTTTGAAGGACAGCTTTGCTGGATAAAGACAGCTGGTACTTTTTCTCTTTCAGAATCTTAAAAATATTGTGTCACTGCCTTTTCATCTCCATGGTGCTTGTTGAGTAGTCAGCACTTAGTCTTATGTGGCTTCCCTTGAATGTGGTGAACTGCTTTTCTCTTGCTGCTTTCAGGACTCTCTCCTCTTCAGCATTTGACAGTCTGATTAGTACATGTCTTGGAGTAGGTCTATTTGGATTTATTCTCTTTGGATTTCATTGGGTTTCTTTAATTTGTATATTTATGTTGTTTATTGTTTATAAGGGTTGGGACATTTTCCTCAATTATCTCCTCAATCTTTCTAGCTCTGACTCTTCTTTCCCCCTTCTGGAACGTCAGTGATTCTTATATTTGTGTGCTTCATGTTGCCAATCATTTCTCTGAGATCCGATTCAAATTTTTTCAACTTTTTCACCATTTGTTCTTTTGTGCATTTGAATTCTGTTGCCCTGTACTCTAGTTAGCTTATTCTTTCTTCTGTCTCTTCAAATCTGCTGTTGTGTATCTGTAGTATTTCTAAATTTGATCTATAGCATCTTTCATGTCCATAAAAGATCTGATATTTTTCTATTTATTCTTTCAAATTATTCTTTACACTCCACTAGTATCTTCTTGATATCTTTTATGTCTTTAGCCAACCTTTTGAAGTTATTTAAGAGATTTATATGAACATCTTTAATTAGTTGTTTCAAATTCTGTGTCTCCTTCAGCATTTTAATTTGGTCATTTTCTTTGGCTATGTCTTCTTGTATCTTCATGTGCTTTGTGATTTTTTTGTTGTTGGTTTCTAGGCATTTGATTATCTTGATAAGGTTTTCTTTAAATTTTTTTTTCTCATTCACCTAAGATTTTGAGTTGCTTGGGTTTGCATTGAAGGTCTCCTTAGGCACTTGGTGTGTCAGTAATTCCCAGCCAATCCAGGGCTGAGGCCTCATGCAGGAGGTGCAACTCTATTTGGAAGTCTGTTAAAAGCTGGGCAGAAAAGCAGTTTGCCAGAGTGTACTTTCCCTGTCTTTCCAGCAGATGGCACTCTTGGGCCACCTCTTCCCCATAAGCCCACCTGTTCCTGACAGTGGCAGCCCACTGAACAGGGACTGACCAGGCAACTATTCAGTCAGTGCTGCAGGTCTCTGAGCATACTGGAATCCACCAGCTCCAGGGATGGGGGGTGGGTACTGTACATCCCAGTGGAGAATCTGCTTATGGGCATGATGAGTCTGGTGATTCCCAAGCTCCCCTGTGGAATGACCTCAGAATGTGGGGCTGAGAGTGAGCACCTAGCTCTGCAGTGCACCTCCCTCCCCTGTCTCTGCCTCTCCACCTGTGCACACAGTGACTGCTCTGGGCCTCCATGGAGAAAGGTTAGAGGCCGTGGGACCCAGCATGTCTCTCTCACCAGCCAAGTGCCAGATGAGCTCTGCTTTGTGTCCCCCATCCACCCAAGTCTCCCCCAAAACTAGACACCTGCAGCAGTCTGCCTCAGGGATAGGGGTTAGGCACTGGGCACTGCAGTATTGTGTGTATGGATAAAACAAGTCTGCTGGCTCCCCTGTTCCCAAGTGGGAACCCCGAGCTGTGGGACTCAGAGGGATGATCTCTCCCGCTGGCAGTGGATGCGGGAGTGCACCCCTCATCTGGTGCCAGATCCAACTGGTGCATAGTAGCTGGCCACAGGTGTGGTCATGATTGAATAAACTCATCCCAACCTCTCAGTCATAATTTCTCTGCTTTTTCATCGAGGTCCTCCCTATATAATGTAAAAGTCCCTCTCTGGTCACCAGTACCCTGTAACAACTGTTCCAGTTGTTTTCTGCTTTTTGTCTAGTTGTTTCCTAGAAGGAATGAACTATGCCTCTCCTAATTCTGCCATCTTCTTGGAAGTCTCACCATTTTTTTATTGAGTTATTTGTCTTTTTGTTGTTGAACTGCAAGATTTCTTTATATATTCTGGATGTTAAACCAGATGTGGATTACAAATGTTTTCTCCCATTCTGTAGGTTGTCATTTTACTTTTATGATGAAGTCCTTTGATGCACAAAAGATTTTAAATTTGATAAAGTCCCACTTATTTAATTTAGTTTAGTTGCTTGTAATTTTTGGTATGAAGTCTAAGAAACAATTGCCTACCTTATGATCCCGAAGATGCTTCCCTATGTTTTCTTCTATGAGTTTTATACTTTTGGTTCTTATATTTAGATCTTTGATCTAGATTGAATTAATTTTTGTATATAGTGTGAGGTGTATATATATATATGCACTCTAGTAGCTTTTTATTATATTAAGACACCCTTGCATAGCTGGGACACATTCTACTTGACCATGTTATATAATTTTTTTTTCTTTGTTTGATTGTATGCTGTATGGTGGGGGTCACATTTCACTCTTTTTCCATAAGATAAGGACATCTTAGCACCATTTGTTGAAGAGACTATTATTTCTATTTCCCAGTTGAGTGGACTTGGCACTGCTGTCAACAATTAATTGACCATAGATGTGAGAGTTTATTTCTGAACTCTCACTTCAATTCCATTACTGAATATGTCTTTCCTTGTGCCAATATACTATACTGTTTCATTATGATAGTATATTAGTTAGGGTTCTCTAGAGAAACAGAATCAACAGGGAACACTCACAAATACAAAATTTATAAAAGTGTCTCACGTGACCGCGAGAATGAAGAGCCCAAAATTCACAGAATAGGCTGTAAAGCTGATGATTCCAATGGAGGGTCTGGACAAACTCCACAGGAGAGGCTCACCAGCCGAAACAGGAAGAGGCTGTCTCTTCTGAATCCTCCTTATAAGGCTTTCAGTGATTAGATTAAGCATCACTCATTGCAGAAGACACTCCCCTTTGACTGATTACAAATGGAATCAGCTGTGGATGCAGCTGAGATGATCATGATTTAATTCTATGAAATGTCCTCATTGCAACAGACAAGCCAGCACTAGCCCAACCACCACCTGGCCAAGTTGACACATGAACCTGACCATGACAGTCCACCCCTTGTCAACTTGGCAATTATACATAACACCTTAAATCATACCTAATTTCTAAATAAAAAACAATAAAACACACATTTTTTTTCACCTAACAATACTCAACTGTCCTGCATATAACTGGAAACACATTAAATCTCTCCAGAATAGGGTGCAAATCCTTGGGTAATAATCATTCTTAAACTTAATATCTTACACTTAAATAGTATAACATGAACAAAACAGCATTACATTTCTCGTTTCTGTAACTGTCCACGTGGTCGAAGTTCATATTTATCACTACCTTCTTCCACTACCCGTTCAATGTTCCCTTTACCCTCAGCAAGCACTTCAGCTGGCCGTGGTTCTTTGCCTGGTGGGGTGAACCAAACCTTCATTCCTGAAGTTTCAGAGCCATTGGTAGTCCTGCCTGGATTGCGTTGTTCCTGCAGTACTCTCTACTGAAGAGTAATGCAGGAAAACTCTTCTTTACCTCCATTATGTACTTGCAGTCCTACTTCCTCCTGATAGTCAGGGTCAATTACCCCCGACAATAATGTAATCCCCTTCTTGGCTTGTTGATCCAGTGGCATAAGTAGCCCAAAGTGACCAGGTGGCAGTCTTAACTTCCAGTTCAGTGGAATCATTGTTGTTTCTTCTGTAGGAAGCACTCCCCGTTTTGGAACTAAAACCTGTAGACCAGCAGATCTCAGGGTCGCAGGGACAGGAAGCAAAAATTTTCATAGTGGATCACTAGGGGTAATAGTGAGTGGTACCACTCCCATTTCCATGCCTTAGTTCCTGGACCCATGGATCCTGGCTATGGGAGAAACAGCACCATACAGCGGAGGCTGATTCAGAGCATATACAGCTTTCTGGAGAACATTACCCCAGCCCTTCAAGATATTGCCACCTAGTTGGCACCATAATTGAGTTTTCAAAAGGCCATTCCACCATTCTATCAATCCAGCTGCTTCTGGATGATGGGGAACATAGTAAGACCAGAGAATTCCATGAGCATGTGCCCATTCCCGCACTTCATTTGCTGTGAAGTGTGTTCCTTGATCAGAAGCAATGCTATGTGGAAAAGCAC
>PVIY010033686.1:0-27807 GCA_004026745.1 Myrmecophaga tridactyla
GATTTAGCATCACTAATTGCAGAAGACACTCCCCTTTGGCTGATTACAAATGGAATCAGCTGTGGATGCAGCTGACGTGATCATGACCTAATCCTATGAAATGTCCTCATTGCAACAAACAGACCAGCGCTTGCCCAATCAGATAAACAGGGACCACAACTTGGCCAAGTTGACACGTGTCCCTAACCATGACACCATGGTTATTATTTTTCCTTCTGACCAACATATTGTTCACATGGCTTGCTTCTCATGTATCAGGTTTTAGCTTAAATGTATCTTCCTTAAAGGAGGAGACCATAGTGTTTTAGGAAGTCTCCCCGTTATTATTGAACATAACTCTCTTTCTTACCTGAATTCTTGGAAAATTGAATCTAAATAAAGTGGCAATGCTTTATTTGGGAAGTGCCATCCTAGGGCAGTGAGAGTGAGAAAAAAAGAAAGTTGGTAGGGAAGGATGGGAAGCAAATGCAAGGATATATGTTCTTGGGCCGACCACTGTTTCACAACAGTAAGGGGAGCCAGCTAACACACTTACATGTACGATGTCTACCTCACAGGGAAGCAGCAGAGCCTCTAGATTCAGTTCAGGAAGCCAGGTCCCACATCTTCCCTTATGGAGTTTCATCTGAGTTCTAGAATTCGTAGGAGGACCCAGGGACCCAGGACATATACCTGGGAATTTCAGAAGCTAGAACTTCTTGGGCCACATGGAATCAGATTGCTGTGGCATTACATGTGCCATGAAAAGTGCTGAAGGTGTGGGCAATGAGTGAGGATAAGACAATCAGATACCTAAAATGTATCAGATACATATCCTATGGGTTTTATTCTGGGTATGAATTATACATTTTAAACACCTGGTTCAATCACAAGGGTTTAACCAAAGACACCAAATGAAAAAGGGAACCAAGTGATGTTAAAGCACCCAGGTCTAGAGAGAGTGAAAATCTGTTACCACCCCTAAGCCTGAAAGGGGTGTTGTAAAAACTATGAGATCTAGAGCCAAGAAGAGCCCCCCTGGAAAGGCTGTAGGCATGCAGCGAAACAGTTACTGTCAGGACCTTGGCAAGGAAGGGAGGGAATGGGAGGGGTGAGAAATACCTTGGTTTCCTTCTTCTGGACCACCCAATCGCCTATCAATACTCCCATTGGCCAAATCAAGCCAAAAGCAGGGGCCAGAGGGGAGGGTAAGTAAGGGAGCCTAGTTAATGCAGCTCTAAGTTTGCAAAGCTCAGCCTCCTAGGACAGAAATCAGAAAAAGAAAGAGTAGCAAATGGATCTGGAGATGGAGTGCTAACGGAGAATAGCCCTTGCAAGTAAATAGACTTTAAACTACAAGTGGGAGGGGACCACATATTATTCATTCACTGTCGTGTTACCTAATTTGTGTTTACTAAGTTGCTTCATTTTGTATGAATGAATGAATGGCTCGGAAAGTATGCTTCCAGAATTTAGCTTCACTTATAGAATTTATAGAAATGTTGATATTCTACAATGCTTATACTAAATATTTTCCAGGGAAGTAAGAGTTGCTGAAATAATATATGAAAATCCGCTGTGAGCATAAATTCTCAATGAGTGTTCAGTATAGAAACAAATATAATGAACATGTTCAATATGTACATTTCAACATCTTATGCAAATTTTACATAAAGAATATATATATTTCTACATATAGTATTTAAAGATAAATATACATTTATGTACCTCCCATACAGTTTGATATAAAACATTACCCTACCTTTGAAGCATCTATCTATGTACCCTCCCTCAATTCATCTCTTTTATTTTCACATTTAAGCTTTCAATCAATCTGAAAGTAATTTTTCTATGATGTGAGGAAGGGAGGCATTTTTTTCTCCTTAAGAATATGCAATTGTCACAAGTATTAAATAGACTATCATTTTCTCATTTGTCTACTATGTCTGTTCTGTCATATATCAGATTTTCATTTATGCACGACTCCTTTCTGTTCTATTATTAAATTTTTCTATGCTTCTATTAATATTATACTATCTTGATTTTAATAGTTTAAAAATAAGCCTCATGGTATTTTGGGGAAAGTCTCCTGCCTAATTCTTAGTTTTTCAGAAATGACAGCAATTCTTAGCCCTTTGGCCACCTATGTGAATTTTACAATCAATTTTTTCCAGCTACCTGCAGGAAACTTTCTTGGGATTTTTCATTGGAAATATACTTTGAAGGAAATTGACACTGCTAAGTCTTCCATGATGAACAATGTATGTCTCTCCATTTATTTATTATTATGTCTTTTCATTAATACCTTTCAGTATTATACTGTTATAATGATTCCCACAAAAGTCTCATACATCTTCTGATGCCCCCTTCCCATGGAAATTTATATTTCATGTTTTGACTGAAAATGGGCTCCTCTGCATCCCCTAAAAATCAGATATTCTAACTGTTGACTTTAGCTTTGATCTTATATTAGATAAACCTGATTAATTTTTTAAAATTATTTCTTATAATGGAATTACAGATTTTGAGAGGAAAGATTCTATGTGTATCACATTTCATTTAAGATTAATAATTGTTCTATTTCTTTCATTCCAATCATTTTATGCTTTTTACTTTATCATTGCATTGACTATATCCTCTGATATAATGTTGTATGGATGTAGGGATTGTTATTCCTTATTTTAAAGGAAATACTTGTTATCTGGCCAATTTTCAAAGATTATATTTGCTTTTTTTGGGGGGGTGGGGGTTGCATGGTCCAGGAATCGAACCCAGGTCTCCCGCATGGAAGGTGGGCATTCTAACCGCTGAACTACCCTTGCACCCTATATTTGCTTTTAAATTTACTAAAATGATTGAAGCAGTTATTGAAGAATTAAAAAGAGGGTCAAAGAGAGAGCAAGATGGAAGGAGCCATTCCCCAGCCCAGATCTGCCTCTGGAACTGACCCCCATCCCACTCCAGACCTCACCCATTGGCACGCCATCCTCGTCTACTGGAGTGACCTCAGAGTTTAAAGACTATGCAGCCTAAATGATGGTAACAGTTAGTTACCTGAACTTCAGCCCTGTCCCCTTTATTAATGAACCAAATATACTACAAAAGAGTGTGGATGGGGGCCTGGGCGATATTAGTGGGGCAGAGAGAGAGAGAGAGAGAGAGGTCTGTTCCCTTATCCACCAACAGATGGATAAAGAGAAGCCTCATGTTTTGTTTAAGCATTTGATTCTGTGTCTCTAGAATCGGGAAAGATTTTGGAAAATAATGTCATTCAGAAATGAAAGATGGAGGCCGAAGGGAAGCAGGAATAAAAGGAAAAACTGAGAAAGCAATTAGTTATTGGATCAGTTGTTCTTCCAGTTTTTCTCTATCACTTTTATCCTAAAATATTTCACCTCTTCTTTTTATGTATATGTACTTCTTTTCTATTCAATTCTCTTTCTCCTTCTCTATATCAACCATCCCTGTTCAGCTACCTTCACAAGACTTGAGAAGACCCCCCAACCATGCTCCATCTTACAGCAAGAGGAATTAACATGTACCAGGCCAATGCACAATCGAGGAATCTCTCCGTACCTGCCTTTGGTTCCCATGAAGAGATAATCTTACATGGACCAAATTCAGGGTTTTTAATTATCAAACTATCCCCACAGGTGAATTTCCCAGATTATTAAGGCTCATTCATTAAAATATACCTGAAAACTATATATTGACTCATTTTTATAGAAATTGTTCTAAAGTATATTGCAAACTTATTTTCCTTACTGAACAGAATATTCTTTGCATGAGTTAATGTACTCTTGATGACTCAGGGCCATTGGTATGGCGCTCATATAGCGATACCCTCTGGGGTGATTGTGGTTCTGAAGGCTCTGTGGCTAACACTGGCCGTAGGCTACTTGGCATATCCAGTTAGTGTTCCTTCTTTCTCCTCTCTCTCTGACACCTGTCACTTTCCAGCATGTCTGCCTCTAACAGCTCCCTATTTTGCTACTTCTAATTTGTTTTCCACTGTAACCTTAGAAGAACTAGTAGTTGCCATGGGAAACAAGGTGACTAAGATTTTGAAATCAGTAACTGGAATCTCCCTGGCTCTGGCCTGAGGTGAGTTTCATTCATTGTCTCCAGAATAAAGAAGTATGGGTTTTGGACAAGTATATTGCTTGAGGTTCAGAGGCCTCTTTAGTGTGCTTAGGACACCATACTTTGGAAACTCCAGCAAAAGGAGGAGACTTCTATTGTGCAGGTTTGTGAATCTTTGAATTATTTTTTGGAAAACAAGCAAGGAACCTTTTCTGGGTGAAGTGTTGGTGAATGTTCAACATACCTTTAATTTAGAGGTCGTCCTAGGCAAGTCCAACATTCAGTTTAATTAATAATAATAATAATAAAAGGACTCTATCAATGTTCTGTAAAGGATCTAGTTAGCATTAGGCCCTTGTCAGAAAACTTTCTTGAAATGAATAAGTCTCTTAAAGACATCTTTGGATCACCTGATTTGAAGAACAGAACTTAACATTTCAGTGCTTATTTGTTCTTGTTATTAGACCTCTGGAAATTTCAAGGAGAAGTTAAAAATTGAACGGCTTGAGAAGCTGGAGATATAGATCCCAGACTTTGAAAATGGCAAATAACCTCAAAGATAATCATCCTTTGATTAAACTAATTTGTAGAAATTTATATGGCACTTATAACCTTTTATTCATTAATTTATTCATTTGTTTATTTTAATGTTTTTATTGTGAAATATAACATATATACAAAAAAGCAGTACATTTCCAAGTACATTTTAACACGTAGTTATAGAACAGATTTTAAAGTTTATTATGGGTTACAGTTAGATGATTTTTTGTTTTTTCATCTAGCTGCTTCAAGACACTAGAGACCAACAGAAATATCAATATAATGATTCACCAATCATATTCATTTGATGAATCCAATCTCCTCTGTTATACTCTTCCTTCTGTTTAAATAACATATATACATAAAAGCAATACATTTCAAAGTACATCACAACAATTAGTTGAAGAACAGATTTCAGAGTTTAGTATGGATTACAATTCCATAATTTTAGGTTTTTATTTCTAGCTGCTTTAAGGTACTGAAGGCTAAAAGAATTATCAGTATAACGATTCACCACTCATACTCATTTGTTAAACCCAACCCTCTCTGTATAACTCCATCATCACCTTTGATCTTTCTATCCCACTCTTAAGGGGTTTTGGGGCTATGCCCATTCTAACTTTTTCATGTTGGAAGGGGCCATTGATAATGTGGGAAAGGGGGATGGAACAAGTTGATGATCTGGCAGAGCTGGCCCCTCTGCATTCCAGGACTTATCTGGTCCAGGGACCCATCAGAGGTTGTAGGTTTTAGTGAGTTACTCTAGCGCATGGAACCTTATAATGCCCTAGGTATTCTTTAGGATTGTCAAGAATGGTTTTGGTTGGGGTTTGGCAAGTTATGATAGTTACTAATGTCTAACTGAAGCATGCATAAGAGTGACCTCCAGTGTAGCCTCTCAACTCTATTTGAACTCTCTCAGCCATTGATACCTTATTTGTTACACTTATTTTCTGCCTTTTGTTCAGGATGGCATTGTTGATCCCACAGTACCAAGGCCAGATTCATCCTTGGGGGTCATCTCCCATGCTACCAGGGAGACTTTCATCCATGGATGTTATGTCCCAGATAGTGGAGAGGGCAATGGTTTCACTTGCAGAGTTGGGCTTAGAGAGAGAAAGGCTACATCTGAGCAACAAAAGAGGTCCTTTGGAGGTGACTCTTAGGCATACCTATAGGTAGGCTAAACTTCTTCACTACATACATAGGCTTCATAAGAGCAAGCCTCAAGATCAAGGTGTTGGCCTATTGATTTGGGTGTGCCCCTAATGTTTGGCACAGTATCTGTGCTTTCCCCAGTGGTGAAGTTTAATAGTTCCATAATTTTTCTCCCCTCCCTCAAGGGACTTTGCCAATGCTTTTTGATTATCTGCTTAATATATTCTGGGGTGTATCCAGGCATTACATTAAGCTATACAAGAAAAAGGCTCTCATTTTTATTCTGGGCTTCATGTGTTTGGATTGTTTAAATGATCTATCCAGACAGATTAAGTAAGATTATATGCTACAGAAAATTTGAGTTCTGAACATTCTTCCTTTGGTCTCAAAGAGTAGGTGCAGTTCTAAAACACATGCAGTATCTTCCTTACCCCTGTATTCTGAATTACCATAATCCTAACTCAATCAGCTTCATTCTTATCTCTAAATACCATGTTGTACATATATAAATCAGCTCCTCAAAATCCAGAAATAACAATTACCACTCTGGACTAAATGTGACTGCTATAAGAGCTTACAATCTAGGCCCCAGTTTTCTTAAAAGTATTTTCTAAATGAGACCATACAATATTTGCTCTTTTGTTTCTGGCTTATTTTGAGCCACCAAATATTCCACAGGTTCATTCACTTTATCGCATAACTTACCACTTCATTCCTTTTTGTAGCAACACCGTGTTTGATCATATGTTTACACCATCACTCGCCACTCTACATCTCAGTTGGTGTATCTTTCAACCACCTCCATCTACTGGGTCTCATGTATAATGTGCAAAGTTACCAGTCCATCAACACTCTCAATTTTAGATAATTTCATTGCTCCTAGGAGAAAGATAGCCAATCAACACACCCTCACCAAATAGAAAACCCAAACCTCCCCCTAACTCTTGTCCATCCCCCCATTATATACCCCTGGTATTGCTGCAGTACTGTTGATGTTTTCCTATTAAACATAGCCCAGTGCATGCAATATCATTTTCCCCCTACACCTCAAATTATTTATATCTTTGCAGTAGTTCATGCAAGAACTTATTTATACTTGTAATATTAATTGATGAGACACATGAATAAATACAACCCCTTTCAATCATGTTCACCTTCAGGATGATAATACAACTTTTAGACCCAGTAGTGAACTGCCTTCACTTCTCTCTATTCCCTTACAATAAAGCTCAACCACATTAGCAAACTGTTCATCCATCTCAAGCTCCTGCGTATCTCTAGATCCCCAATATTCTTTATTATAATTCTCTGATTTTCCCTTAACCATGGTCATAAGAGTGGAATCATGCTGTATCTGTCCTTTTGTGTCTCACTTATTTCAGTCAGCATTATCAAGGTTCATCCATTTTGTCATGTGCTTCAGAACATCATTTCCTCTTACAGCTGCATAATAGTCCATCATATGTATATACCACATTTCGTTAATCCACTTGTCTGTTGATGGGTACTGGGATTGTTTCCATCTTTTAGCAATTGTGAATAGTACTATGAATATTGGTGTGCAAATCTTGGCTTGTGCCACTGCCTTCAGCTCTTCTGGGTATATACCGAATAGCAGTATTGTCGGGTCATAGGGCAACTCGATATTTAGTTTTCTGAGGAACCACCAGACTGTTTTCCATAGTAGCTGTACTATTATACATACCCACCAGCAGCACATAGGTGTCCCAATTTCTCCACATCCTCTCCAACATTTGTAGTTTCCTGTTTGTTTAATAGCAGCCATTTTTCAGGTGTGATATGGTATCTCACTGTAGTCTTGATCTGCATTTCCCTTGCAGCTAATGAGAATGAGCATCTCTGCATGCATTTTTTAACTATTTGTATTTGCTCTTCATAAAATGTCTATCCATATCTTTAGCCCACTTTCTAATTGCATTTCTTGTTCTTTTGTTGTTGAGTTGTATGATTTTGTTATATATACAAGATTCAAACCTTTATCTGATTCGCAATTTCCAAAATATTTTCTCCCATTGAATTGGTTGCCTTTTCACCTTTTTGACAAAGTTTTTTGAGGTGCAAAAGCATTTGACATTGAGGAGTTCCCATTCATCTATTATTTTCTTTGGTTGCTTGTGCTCTGGGTGTAAAGTTTAGGAAGCTACCTTCTATTATTAGGTCTTGAAGATGTTTCCCTACATTTTCTTCCAGGACCTTTATGGTACTGGTTCTTATGTTTAGGTGTTTGATCCAATATGAGTTAATTTTTGTATAGAGTGTAAGCTAAGGGTCCTCTTTCCCCCATGCCCATTTATTGAAAAGACTATTTTGTCCCTAGTCAGTGGATTTGGGGACCTGCTTGAAGATCAGTTGACCATAGATTTGTTGGTCCATTTTTGCCTTCTTGATTTGAGTTCATTGGCCTATTCTTCTGTTTTTGTGCAAATACCATGCTGTTTTGATCACTGCAGCTTTATAATAAGTTTTATAAGTCAGGAAGTATTAACCCTCTCACTTTGTTCTTCTTTTTAAAGATGCTTTTAGCTATTCAGGGTCTCTTTCCTTTCCAGATGAACTTGGTAATTAGCTTTTCTAAGTCTTCAAAGTACGTTGATGGAGTTCTGATTGGTACTGCATTGAATCTGTAGATGAATTTTGGGTAGAATTAACATCTTAACTACATTTAAACTTTCTATCCATGAACATGGAATGTCTTTCCACCTATTTAGATCTTCTTTGATTTCTTTTAGCAATGTTATATACAACCTCTTTAAATCTCTAGTTAAGTTCATTAAGTCCTTTCCATCCCTAATTAAGTTCATTCCTAGATACTTGATTCTTTTATTTGCTACTTTGAATGGATTTTTTTCCTTAATTAACTCTTAAGTTAGGTCATTGCTCATATATAGAAACATTACTGATTTTTGCACATTAATTTTACAACCTGCCACTTTGCTGAATTAGTTATTAGCTCAATTAACTTTGTTATAGATTTCTCAGGATTTCCCAAGTATAGTATCATGTCATATGCAAATAATGAAAGTTTTACTTTTTCCTTTCCATTTTGGATGCCTTTTATTTCTTTGTCCTCCCTGATTGCTCTAGCTAGACCTTCTAGTATGATGTTGAATAATAGTGGCGACAGAGGGCATCCTTATCTCATTACTGACCTCAGGGGGAAATCTTTCAGCCTCTCACCATTGAGTAGGATGTTGGGTATCAGTTTTTCATAAATTTTTTTATCATGTTGAGGAAATTACCTTTGATTCCTAGTTTTGAGGTATTTTTATCAGAAAAGGATTTGAATTTTGTTGAATGCTTTTTCAGCATCAATCAAGATGTTAATGTGTTTTTTTCTTTTCGATTTGTTATTGTACTGTATTACATTAACTGATTTTTGTGTGTGTGTTGCACCATCCTTGCATTCCTGATATAACCCCCAGTTGGTCGTGGTGTATAATTATTTTAATATGCTGTTGGATTTGAATTGCTAATATTTTGTTGAGAATTTTTGTGTCTATGTTCATTAGGGAGATTGGTCTGTAATTTCCTTTCTTGCAGCATCTTTACCTGGTTTTGGTATTAAAGTGATATTAACTTCATAAAATGAGTTAGGTACTGTTCCTTTTTTCCTCAAGTTTTTTGGAAAATTTTAAGCAAGATTGATGTTAGTTCTTTTTTGAAGGTTTGAAAAAATTTCCCTGTGACGCCATCTAGCACTGAGCTTTTCTTTATAGTAAGATTTTTATTACTATTTGAATGTCTTTACTTGTGAGTGGTTTGTTGAGATCTATTTCACCTTGAGTCAAAGTAGCTTGTTTGAGTGTTTCCAGAAATTTGTCTCTTTCATCTATGTTTTCTAGTTTTGTTGGCTTTTAGTTGTTCATAGCCTCCTCTTAGGATTTTTTTTTTATTATTGTTTCTCCTGGGTCTGTGATAATGACCTCCCTCTCATTTCTGTTTTGGTTATTTGTATCCTCTCTCTTTTTTTTTTTTCTTTGTCCATCTTGCTAGTGCTCACCGTTTTAATTGATTTTCTTGAAGAGCCAACTTTTGGTTTTATTGATGCCTTCTATTGTTCTTTTGTTCTCCCATTCATTTAACTCTGTGTTAAACTTTGTTATTTCTCTTCTTCTATTTGTCTTAGGGTTAGTTTGCTGTTCTTTCTCAAGTTCCTCCAGGTGAGCAGTTAAGCCCTCAATTTTGGCTCTTTCTTCTATTTTAATGTTGGCATTTAGAGCAATAAATATCTCTCTTATCACAGCCTTTGCCTCATCCCATAAGTTCTGATATGTTGTATTCTCATTTTCTTTCATTTCCAGATAGCTAATGATTTCTCTAGCAATTTCTTCTTTGACCCACAGGTTGTTTAAGAGTGCTGTATTTAATCTCCATATATTTGTGAAAATTCTTGTTCTTTGGTGGTTAATGATTTCTAGCTTCACTCTACTGTGATCAGAGAAAGTGTTTTGAATAATTTCAGTGCCTTTAAATTTATAAAGACCTGTTTTGTGCCCCAGCATATGATCCATCTTGGAGAATGTTCCATAAGCACTAGAGAAGAATGTATATCCTGGTGTTTTGAGGTGCAATGACTTATATATGTCTGTTAGGTCTAATTCATTCATCAAATTAAGTTCTCTATTTCTTTGTTGATCCTCTAGTTCTTCTGTCAATAGAGGAGAGTGGTGTATTAAAGTCTCCTTACTTTATTGTTGAAAAGTCTATTGCTCCCTTCAGTTTTGTCAAGTGTCTGTCTCATGTACTTTGGAGCTCCTTGATTGGGAGCATAACATTTATGATTGTTGTTTCTTCCTGATTAACTGTTGCTTTTAGTAATATGTAGTGTCCTTCTTTGTCTTTTATGATGTCTTTACATTTAAAGCCTGATATTAGTATAACTTCTCCTGCTTTCTTTGGTTACAGCTTCTGTGGAACATCTTTTTCCATATTTTCACTTTCAATCTGTTTGTATCTTTTTGTCTAAGATGAGTCTCTTGTAAGCAGCATATATCCAGATTATATTTCTTAGTCCATTCGGTCAATCTGTATATTTTAATTGGTAAGTGTAGTCTATTAACATTCAAAGTTATTACTGTAAAGGCATTTCTTGAATCCACCATCTCATCCTTTGGATTCTTTTTTTTTTTTTTTTTTTTTTTTTTTTTTTTTTTTTTTTTTTTTTTTTTTTTTTTTTTTTTTTTTTTTTTTTTTTTTTTTTTTTTTTTTTTTTTTTTTTTTTTTTTTTTTTTTTTTTTTTTTTTTTTTTTTGGTCTGATCTATATGCCTTTTTCCTTCTTTCTCTTTTTATCCTTTAGATTACCCTTACTCGTACCCTTCAATTCTGTGTCCCCTTGAGACCACCCTCTCCTGTCTTTTTTCAGCTGGTAGAACTCCCTTTAGTATTTCTTCAATTCCTTCAGTTATTTCTTTCTTCCTCAATTTTGAAGGACAATTTGGCTGGGTAAAGAATTCTTGGCTGGAAGTCTTTCTCTTTCAGGATCTTAAATACATCATACCACTGTCTTCTCACTTCCACAGTGCCTGTTGAGCAGTCCAAAATCAGTCTTATGTGGTTTCCCTTATATGTAGTAGATTGTTTTTCTCTTACTGCTTTCAGGGTTTTCTGCTTCTCGTCAACATTTGACAGACTGATTAGTATGTGTCTTGGGATAGGCTGTTTAGATTTAGATTTATTCTTTTTGGAGTTCATTGGGCTTCTTTGATTTGCTTATTTATGTCTTTAATAAAGGTTGTGAAGTTTTCCCCCATTAAATCCTCAACTAATCTTCCTAATCCTTTACTCTTCTCTCCTCCTTCTGGGACACTGATATTTCTTATATTTGTGTACTTTGTTTTGTCCATCATTTCCTTCAGATCCAATTCCAATTTTCCATCTTTTCTTGTCATTTGCTCTTTTGTGCATTCAAAATCAGTTGTCTTGTCCTCTAGTTCACTTATTCTTTCTTCTGCCTCTTCAAATGTGCTGTTGTGTGTCTTGAGTATATTTTTGATTGGTTTACAGCATCTTTAATCTCTGTGATATCTGCTATGTTTCTATTTATTATTTCAAAGTACTCTTTATGCTTTTTTAGTGTCTTATTGATCTCTTTTATGTCATTAGCTATTCCATGGATTTTATTTAGTAGAATTATATGAACATCTTTGATTAGTTGTTCCAAAGTTGTGTCTCTTCTGGTGTTTTGATTTGGTCATTAGACTGGGCTGTATTTGTACATCTTTATGTGGTTTGTGCTCTTCCATTGTCTTTGTGGCATGTAAAATATTTTGATAAAGTTACTTTGGATGTTGATTTCCTTCAGTAATCTAAACCTTTTTATTTGCAGGATGAGTGTGGAGCAGAATGTGGGGCAGGTGACCAGTTACGGTGCAGGTCTATACACAGTTCCAGGACTCTACATTAGTGTTTCCTTGTCCCCATTTTCCTGTCCATGCACTTGTGACAGCTCCAGCCCTCCATTTGGAAATGGATGTGCTAAGTTGTTTGCAGTAGCTGGTCAGTCTGTGGTTCTGTGTGTCTCAATTCCTCTGCTTTTTCAACCACGGCCTCCCTATGTGGTGTAGAAGACCCTCCCAAGTCACTTACACCCTAGAATCATTCTCCCATATTTTTTTCTGTCCTTTCTCTACCTGTTCTTTGGAGCAGGGGTGAACTTGACCCATTCTATTCTGCCATCTTCCTGGAAGTCACTGATAACCTTTTGATATTCATGTGGTGATTTTTCTTGAATTTGTCCTAAGATTCACAAAATATGAACATCTGGAAGACTGGCAAAACAAGCCCAAAAGATGGAAGTAGAATCCAGCCATTGGGTTATTCCTTCTATCTATCTCATTTTCATTCATTCTGCCTCTTTCTGCATCTGCAGTTTTCTCTCTTCTACACTTGGGCACAGTATAATGCCAGAAATCCAGTTATCAAGCTCTGGATGCTAGAGCAGAACAAGGCAGACATCAAATCAATTATGTAATTCCTGATCTTAAGTACAAAATAAGGACAAACTGGCAGCAAATTAACCCAATGTTGCATTGATACTAAATAATGTAAATCTCTCCTACCAGAGGTGTTACTGGACCTTGAGGTCAAGAGCCTGCCATTCTCAGGTGAGAATGAAGTGGCACTTTTCCAGTGGGAAGAAATGCACTGGGTTTGTTTAACATATTCATCACAGAGAATTGCTATCTCTGGAAATATAAGCAATATATTTCCCAGATTTTTTCCTAAGGGCTTTTTTCCCTGATAAGGTTATTGGAAGAAGTTAAATGTCCAAGCTCCACGCATTTCATATTGTTAACAGAATTCTGATGACCTTGATTACCTGTGTGCCAGATATATGTCATTTGTTGCTTCCAGATCTATGTCACATTCTCCTTTGCCTTACTTCATTCCACTGTATGACTTGGGAGTCTAACATTTATGGATTGAATCAATGTGGTTCCTTTTCCTCTGGCCTCTTGTTGATTATGGTTCATATCAGGGACTAGGAAGAGAATAAATGTGGGAGGAGAATCAAATTAGAGCATTTATTCCTTTGGCTCCATCTCTTCTGTTTCAACACAACTTAGCTGCTTCTCTTTTGTTGGGAAAAACCTTCTCTACAGCTGCTCTTCGTAGGAGCCAGTAACTGTTCAACCTCTTCCCCCTTCAGGAATTATGTAAATGTTCCTGGCTATTGCTAGCCTCAGAAGACTTGGTTTTTCATATTCTTCTTCCCATTTTTTGTAAGGAAGCAAAACTTTTTCATTGTCCCCTTGGAATATGCCATTTTTCTCTACTGGTACCTCTGGTAAAGGTAGAAGAATACAAAGGGAAGTTTCATTGGGGAAATGAAAAATGGAGTCTATGGACACATAACTTATATAACTCGCCCTGGTACAAAAAACTCCTACTTATACCACCAAGAAGCTAACCCTTAGCAAAAATAGAAACAGAAAATTTTCACTGAAACATGGTATAGAACTAAAGTCAAAAGATGTAGAAGCCAGTCAAAACTTTTCCTTTTTATCACTGTGTATGTTTCAGAAAGTTACTTAAGTTCCCTGAACTATTTTTCCCCTATAAAATTATTTGGCCTGAGGCTCAAAAGGTAATAAATGAGAAAGGATTTTATAAACTATGAGGCACTGTACAAATATAAATTGTTGTTATTATTGTTATTCTTTTAGATTTCCCACTTTTTCACATTCTTTTTATAGCCCTTCCTAAATTGTATTCTTCATAACATTAGTTTTGATTGATACTTTAAAAAATGTTTATATCCAAGTAAGCTTGAAAATTGTTTCATACCATAGTCTATTTGGGAGATTTGCAATGCACCTTAGAATTCTAGAAATTTTGTTAATTGTGATATTCAGAAACTCATTTAAGTTAGTTCAATTTAACAACTCCTAAACTAATACACCCAAAGCACCTTTTAACCTACAACTTATACAACCTAGATAGAACTAGGGTTTCTTGGAACATGCTTGGTAAATGCTATCACCCAATATTGCTATATTTTCCCCAGATCCCTAAGAACTTTCTATCCTAGACTAGCTTCCATAAGAGCGTATATTTCTACTCCCTAATAACCTAGGGATTATCCCGTTCCATGAATTTTTTTTCCACAAAACTCATTTAAAATTTTCACATAGATGTTACATTTGCATGAACTTATCCAGATTTTGGTGACCCTCATCCTTAAATATTAAAAGAAAGTAAAAGACTTCTAAATTGTTGATGTTCACCACAACTAGAGATGTAACTGGAATATGGGGTAAGGAATGTCAAATATGTAAAATGGATTGGAGTATTCATAGTTTCCATGGAACTAGCCTTAGTGCAAATCTCATCTCATCCATTTCCCAGTAAGGAAACTCAAATAAGTGGATGTCATATCAACATAGCTTTAACTTGAGGCCAGTTTTCATTTTATATATTTTAAAGTAAATTTTCCATAAACTCCAGTACTTTAGGTAACAAACTGTTTGCAGCTCTCAACTCATTCCAAGAGACACCATTAAGGAAAATGTAACAGTCAGCCTTTAAATAGATTTGTTTCCTGTGGCAATGAATGCAGCCCTGGTGGGCATTTTTACCACCAGCGTATAGAAATGTAAGATTCCTTATTTTAGGTATGAAAGAGGGAGAGTAGAAAATGCTGGTGAAATCTGGCTTGTATTATCAAGACCCTCATTTGTTCAAAGTGAGAGTTTTCATTCTCAATGATCTCTCACTCATTGGCTTCTATTTCAGTTGTTTCCACTATATCTCCTTTTCCCAGAAGATTCTTGGAATTATGGTTAAAAGAGAGCATGAGAGAGAGGGGGGAGAAAGAGAACTAAATCTTGAGCCATAAAATGGGAGTAAAGGGAGGGCCACGGTGGCTCAGCAGGTAAGAACGCTTGCCTGCTGTGCCCAAGGACCCGGGTTTGATTCCTGGTGCCTGCCCATGTAAAAAAATAAAAGGGAGTAAAAACTAGGAAATATTTAAGTTTGAAAGGCAAATGTCAACATCCCTACATCCTTGTATTAATCTTTATTTATTTGGCTGAAAGCCATGGGAAAGCCTCTACTGCTCTAAGGTAGACTTGACTGGGCGCTGGCCAGATAATGACCTGAGTTTCCTAACTTTCCTAAATATTTCCCTGGAAACAATGTCACAGTAGACTAGATTTGTACTGAGTTTCATGTAACTATGTAAGTTATGCATGTCTTTCCCACTTGTCAATATGAACAGAAAAAGCTATACATGGGAATTTCCTAAATGAAAATGTTGTAGGGAATGTTTTTGTGGATTGTGTCATCATGATTCTTGATTTGTTGATTTGGTATTTTTCTTTGATTCTCACCACTTCATTGTTTAGAAGCAGAAAAGAGTATGGATTTCCCAAAGGAAAACACCAAACTACCTGAAAACTCATTTGAATTTGTTCCTTTACCACTGTATTTTGGCAGAGATTTTTCAAAGGCCAGACATATTTCAATATGATTCCAAGTTTTCCCAAGTTGACTATGGGTGCTTACCAATGGAAACAGACTTCTAGACAAAGTCTTGCCACATCTTTCAGCTTAGAGTGCGGATGCTATATTCAGAAGTAATGAAAACACCTATACCAAAAATAAAAGGATATAAAGATCCCTCAAGTCTGTACTTCTTCATTGCCATGCTTGTGATTGGGGAGGTAAGAAATAGAAAGAGGGTACCTGATTTGTCTTTCAGTGTGGGAACTCAAGAATTATGTTTATCACTAAGTAGTTAGGAAGGACTTCATGAAGTCAAAAGAAAATAAAATATGTTCTGGTTTTGGAAATATCAGTAAATGTTTAAATCGAAGCTTATTTCCTAGCAGATCATGTGAGGAGGATTATATTCATTTCCTGTTAATTTCAGTTGAAAAAGTATAATCCTGAGTGTGAACATGGAAGTTTGAGACCTGAGCATAATTTCACACAAAGGATGAATGGTCCCTGTCTCTATTAGTGATTCACATTTTAATAACAATATGATTTACATTTAGAACATCAATGTCCAGTTGTTACCACTGACTTTCTGATTTTAGGGTATGAAATACATAGGCTATGTGCTTTCAGAAAGTAATTTTGCCTTTCCTCAATTCCAAAGGACAGATAGATTGGAATATATGGACATTTTGCTTATGCAGACATTACACAGAAATAAGTTTGTGTAAAGACTTTCACTCAAGGGTGATTACTGTTCTAAATCACAATTATCATAATTGAGTTGCTCTTGTTAACTGATTATTTACATATAATCATTTAACAGAGTCAATATAAGACAATTTAATTCAACTAGCAAAATTAAAGATTGTCAAGGCAAAAATGGGTTAACTAGTCCCAGTTGCTCCCCATACTCATGCTCTCTCAGGAAAACACACATAAAAACACAGGCAGTACTTTCTCATGATATCTATTTCTTTTTCTCTTTGATACCACTACCTAAATCTGAATCTCCCCAGAAACATGTCCTCATTTCTCCTCAAAGCAGAAAATACTAACCATTATGGAGAGTCTGTCTCATAGAACATGTATAATTGTTCCTGTGGGTGTTAAACAGAGGGTATTGCTGCTTCATCACTCCTGATGTTCTCTCCTTGCAGAGGGAGCCAAATCAGTCTAAATCTTAGCTTCTCTAATTTTTTCCCACTCTGTCTAAGAGAAGGAGAAGTGGCTTACCCGGATTGATGCATCTGTGCAAAATAACTTGGATATGCTTGACTTGGCTCTTCTCTTTTCCTTTTAGGAGCCAGCTGCTAAAGGAAGCAGACACTCAACCCTCCTCCTGTAGGGTCAGGCTGAGCTTCTTGAGGAGCAGAGATGTGGAAGGGTGCCTTTCCTGATCTAATGTTCTCCAGAAATGGGTCAGTGGGCTGCTTTTCTCCAGAGTTCGGTTAGTGGGCTTCTCTTGCTTTGGTACCAAGCCACATCTTCCAGCTTACTCTCTATGATGAAATTTCTCAATAGATATTCCATGAATGTGCTATAGCTGTGCCAACATATGAATCCTCTCAGCACTCAGTGTGGCCGGGTGCACTGGTGCTCCAGACCACAAGAAGCCTCAATCTGCTCATCCCAGTTTCTATAAAAATATTGTCATTTCTCACATGTGCCTTGACATTCCAAAGAAAAAAGTTTCTAAGGGAAATTTTTATCAGCGATTAAGGTGATATGTTGATTCTCCACATGTCAACAGTTTGTTTTGATTTGTTCAGAACCAGAGAAGGAAAGAAAGTTGCTGACCATTGAGTTGTCTGTGAGACATCACTATGGTCATGAAAGGGCTATTGCTCTGCAGTTCTACCTTCTCCATGAGTATGATTCTTCATCTTTCCCTGTTGAGCCCTGCTTTCATTCTGTGACTATCCCTTTTGGGTGCTCAGTTCCTGTTCAACACCTTTCTGATCTCCCCTTCTTTGCAAGGACTGGCATTTGCTGTATGTGATCTCTGGTTTACCACATGCAAGTATTTCTTCATAATAAATTTATGTTTCTCAATAGAAGTGCATGGCCAATAACATGAGTTATGAAGTTAGATAAACTTGCTTTGAATTCTAAATCAAACAATTCATTTGACCTGGGACAAAATACATAAACCTACAAAAAACTTCAAGTGCCTCATTAGTCATATGGAAATATTAATGGTGCAGAACTCACTGGCTGTTATGAGGATTAAATGCTAAAATTTATATGCTAAATTTGTAAAGTATATGTCATTTAATATGGTGCTTGAAATATAGTATATATGAGAAAATCAGTAGCTATAATTGTTATTAAGAGCAGAAACATGGAAAGAATTACGAACTTAGAGGGCCCACGGATCCCTTATGAAATCTATAACTATGTTTATAGCAAGTTTTGTTATTTTGTTAAATAATACACCGTTAGAAGTCATAGACAGCACTAAAAATAAAAATACATATTTTATGTTTGTCCTGTAATGTTAAAGTTTGAGAAACTGAAAGAAAAGCTGCAAAAACTAGCAAAAATATTATTAAAATATAGTAGTAGTAGTATAAGACTGTTAGGTTAAGGGGAAAACAATGCTTTCCTCTTCAATAGTTCCTGACAGCATTGTTCTCTCACCAAAGGGTAGAGAGATTCATGTCGATCATTTTGTTCATGAATTGTAAAGAAAATGTTGTTATTTCTCCATACCATGTAAAGAGAGGAGAATTTCAAAATTGTTGTAGGACCATTTCTATCAAAATAGTCATAAATAGTGATGCAAATGGGCAGACTTCCTTTCCATGGAAAATACACTTACATTGAATGCTCATTCTCTAATTATATTGATGAAACAGATAAATTTAAAGAGTTCCTTCTATATGTACATTGCTTCTAGCTGTTCAAAAAATTTTCACATCCACAGATTTTATTTTAGTCCCCCCAAAATATAATGGAGTATTTGGTCAGGAATTGTAATGACTAAATGATAAAAAGATCTAGAGGGGGACGACTAGGAAGAATACTAGAGAAATCTCTCCAAAATATCAGTGCCGTGGAAATCTCAACTTTTTCTTAAGGGTATTATTATTATTATTATATTTATCAAGCAGTTTTTCTATTGACACATTATAGTAGGCTGAATAATGGCTCTCAAAAATACCAGAACCTAAGCCCTGGAACCTGTAAATATCAAGTTATTTGGAAAATAGTTCTTTGCATTTATGATTAGGTAAGGACCTTGATATGGGAGATTAGCTTGGATTATCAAAGTAAGTCTTGAATGTTATCATTTGTATCATTATAACAGGGAGACAAAGAGGCATGACACACACACAGAAGAGGAGACAATGTAAAGGTGGAGTACAGAGAGATTTAGAGATGGTGGCCCTTCAGATAGAAGTGATGTGACCAAAGCCAAGGAATGCCAGTAGCCACCAGAAGCTGGAAGAGGCAAGGAATGGATTCTCCCCTAGAGACTCTGGAGGGGTGTGGCCCTGCTGACACCTAGATTTCAGCTAAGTAATACTGACTTAATACTTCTGGCATTGAGAACTGTGAAAGAACACATTTTTACTGCTTAAACCACCAAGATTATGACAGTTTGTTACAGCAGTCACAGGAAGTAAATATGTTCATATTTTGCTACGATTTGCACTTTCTTCTTCTTTATTTATTTTAAGGACATTTATAGATAGTGACACATGGTTTATCTCATTTAGTACAGTAGCAATTTCAAATTATCTGAAAACAATAGTATACAGACAAATGATAAAGATGAATTTACCACTTCTTGCCTGTCATATAATTTCTATATATCAGCTCATTAAACCTTCATATAATTCTGCAGGTTAGGTATTTTGTCCCCTTTTTACATATTGAAAAATTATGAAGCTACAAATATAGGTTTTTTCATCCACAAAATCCATGCCATTGTTCTCACTTCAGCAGCACATATACTAAAATTCGAATGATACAGAGATTAACATGGCTTCTGTGCAAAAATGACATGCAAATTCATGAGACATTTCATGTTTTTAAATAAAACTATTTAAAAAATAAACAGAAAGATATAAGCCCTGTAGAAAATATGAAGAGAACAATGTACTGCTTCCTTATCCACTGTTGGTAGAGAAGTGGAACGAAGCAGCCCATCTGGAGGGCAGAGAGGTGGTTCCACAGGAGGCTAAATTTTGGACTGCTATATCATCCAGAAATCCTATTATTAGGTATATATTTAGAAGATCTGAAAGCAAGGAAATGAATGGAAATTTGCACACTGGTGTTTACAGTGCTAATATTCTCAATTTGCAATGGACAGAGGTGGCCAAAGGGTACACCAACTGATGACGGATGGTTGAATTGTGGTCTATACATAGAATGGAGTATTGAGTGAATGCAAGAAGAAATGAAATTGTGAGGCATAAAATGAGGTGAATGGACATTGGGGACAGTATATTGAGTGAAATAAGCCCCAAATTCTCAGACTCCCTCTCCGGAATAAAATGAAAAGCTAAACATTATAGCACCTCATTAATATGAGCTAACTATAATGTGAAAACTCTGAGAATTGAACCTGGGAGCAGAGTTTATCAGGGGAAGTCTTATTGTAATGGTTCCTAGATTGTAAGCTCTTACAGCTGTCATATTGATTCCTGAGTTGTAACGGTTATTTCTAAATTCTGAGATGCTGGGCTCACTGTGTATAACTTTGGGTATTTGTGTGACAGCTGAGACTCAGAGCTAGAATTCTGCAGCTTTGAAAGTCAGCAGTACCCCACAACAACTGTTCAAAAAGCTGAAAAAGAGATCAGACTTCAATTAGAGAGAAGAATGAAGTAGATCTGGTTAGGACTGAGGTAAATCAGACTAAATGATAAAGGATGATATGGACTGCATTTTAAAACTTCAACGCCTATGTGAGACCAATGCAAGAGATGTTTATTTGTTGCAAAATTGATATTTTCTGTAGCACACTATCTAATTTAACTTGTTATGGTCAGTTTATTCAAGCACCACAGTTACATGGAAACTTGAATAGCGAGTGAGATCTCGTTGGTTTGTACAAGTTAATGTGATGCCCTGATACATCCCAGAGTAATTTGGGCAGAGAATAAAAAAAGTATTTGCAAAGCCCCCTTGAGGGACTGAGGAAAATATGGAAATATTCAATTCCCACCAGGAGAATTCCAGATATTCTTTCAAGTATTGGGAAATGCCAACTTAATAGACCAAGCCCTCGATCTTGGGGTTTGCCCTTGTGATACTTATTCCTGTGGAAGAGAAGCTAAGCTGACTTATCATTATGCCTACATATTACCCCCAGAGAATATCTTTTGTGGCTCATATGTGGCCTGTCTTTGAAGCTAACCATAAACCACTGCTTGGCTCCCTATGTGGGACATAACTCCCAGGGTATAAATCTCCCTGGCAATGTAGGACATGACTTCTAGGAATGAGCCTGGCCTTAGCAACATAGGAGTGAGAAAGCCTTCATGACCAAAAAGGGGAAGAGAAATGAAACAAAATAAAGTTTCAGTGTCTGAGAGATTTCGAATAGAGTTGCGAGATCATTCTAGAGGTTATTTTAATGCATTATATAGATACCCGTTTTTAGTTTTTAGTAGATTAGAATAGCTAGAAGGAGACACCTTTAACTGTTGAATTGTATTCTAGTGGCCTTGATTCTTGAAGACAGTTGTATAGTAACTATATAGCTCTTACAGTGTCACGGTGTGATTGTGAAAATCTTGTGACTGAAACTCCTTTTTACCAATATATGGGCAGGTGAGCAAAAAAATAAGGACAAATAATAAAGAAATAATAGGAGGGTAAAGGGGCCTGGGATGTTTTTGATGTTCTTTTTCATTTTTATTTTTATTCTTACATGTATCATTTTGAGTAATGGAAGTGTTCAAAATTGATTATGGTGATGAATACAAAACTATATAATGACACTGTGAACCATTGACGGTACACTTTAGGTGATTAAAGGGTATATGAATATATCTCAATAAAATTGTATTTTAAATAAAACCACATCATTTCCATTCTCACACATCATCTTCATGGTGCGTCTCTCTGGGTTAGCTAGCTATCAAGCATGACTCAGAGTCTGAGCAGCTAAGAGTACTGAAATTATCTAAAGATATCCTTGGCTCTTCCTCAAGGAAATGTGACATCAAATAGAAGTGTGGTATGTGCCAAAGCCCAATAAATGCTCTCAAATTTGAAAAATATTTCAGCTTTTCCAAGAGGTGTGGTCAACAAACCTGGAATCACCTCCCCACCATCACCATCAACAAGAGTCAGTATCTGCTGAATTTCAAGTGGTCCCAAGAATCCCAACAGAAGAAGCCTCTGCTAAATCAGGAAATATATGTTGAGTCTGCTCCGACACTCATAAACCACTGCTCTTACAATCACCATCAACCCCAGCCGTATACTATAATGAAAGCCTGCTGGAGTGCATTTAAGCTGGAACTGGTCAGCAGACAAAAACATAAAAAGCAATGAAGGGCAGGTGAGGGTGAGAGTAAAGAGCAAACCTGAGCCAGCTGCCCCTTATTTTTTAAAGGTAATAAATATTTCATGAATACTTTCTATATGTCAGAGTAGCTAGAGATTTAGATATTCTACAATTAGCAAAGAACCATAGATCTCTTTCTCAAATTAAGTCTTAGGTGCCACCAAATATTTAACTTTTCTAACATAAATCATGCTTTGGTAAAGTTAACTTGTATCTAGTGCTCCTGGTATGAGTTTTTTTTGATGGAGGCCCAGTATGGCTCAGAAAAAAAATGGGACGTAGCAACTTTGAATCAGTCAATCTTGACATAGTTGCTATCTCCAAGGGGGGAAAATGTACCTTTTAGTTGTCACTGATTATAAGGTTACAGGGATCTAAGTGCTTAGAAATTGATTCAGTATCCTATCCATTAGTTTAGTAAACAACTTGCCCATCACTGTGCTAAGCGATGGAAGGGAGATGAAAGAAAATCGAAGACAGAGACCTGGACCAGACTGAATTTCACACAGTTGTTCAAGAGACAGCTCACATCAGTGAGATGTTATTATTAATCTCTGTCATAATGCTTCTTATGTAGAGTGAATGTTTTCTTCCTCAGCAATTCAAAACATAGTTTGGCCAAAGAACAATTGGAAATGCATCCAAGTAGAATTACAAGACCGGTAGCCTACATAACTAACATAATGAGGGTAGTGAGTGATTTTCAGATATCCTGAAGTGTTTTAGAAGAACCTTTCTGGAGCAAGTGAATGTTCAAAAGAGAGAAGTGGAAAATGGGTAAGTCTGTTTATCTCATTGCTCCATTTGACCTTGTACACTTTGATGGTCTGTAGGTTCTCGTGTCCTTTCTCATCCTTTGACAGAAGATTTTGGACAGCCATAAGAAGTGGCTCATATTCTAGACCTACATCCCTTAGGCATGACACCTTCCTCTGCTGTGTATTTGAGAAAAGTGACATCTCTCCCTGTCTTCCTGCCAACTTTCTCTCACTATAGATTATCCCTTTTTCTTCTTTGAGGCTTAATGCTTTACATCGCCTGAGGATAAGCCTGGCACTTTTTACCATCCAAAATCCAATTAGCAGAGAAGGGAGCAGCTCAGCTTGCAACAACACACAGACTCTGGTATGAGCCCCGCAGAGGGAAAACAACACTTTAGACACGTTTTATGCATAGCTGTCTACACATAAAACTCTGTGATCTTACAGCAAGACCCAGGGAACTTTGTTAGTTACCCATTAAGAATGGATGGAAAAGCTACCATGTAGAAGATGTTTCTATTGGCACAAGTTCACTAACCACCTCCCACAACCTGCTTTTCCAGACTGGGCAGTAGTGAAGGAGAATTTTTTTAAAAGATAAAACAGAGAGACAGAAGCCACAATCAAGCAATAAAAGAAGCCTTCTAGAAGTACCTCTTAGGCACACCTATAGGAAGACTAAGTTTCTCTGTGACATATATAAACTTCCAAGAGCAAGCGTCAAGATAAAGGACTTGGTCTGTTGACTTTGGAGGCCCTAATGTTTGAGACAGTATCAGGGGTTTCCCCAATAGTAAAGTTTAATAATTTCACATATTTTCTCCCATTCCTCATGTACCTGTGCCAATACATCTTGATTATCTGCTTAACATACTCTGGGATTTATCTGAGCCTTATATTATACTAAACAGGATTATAGGCCCTCGATTTTATTCTGAGTTCCTTGTGTTCGGATTGTTTAAATGAGCTATCCAGAAAGTTGAGTTAGATTATGTGCTACAGAAAATTTAGGTTATGGATAAAATAACTCTTTCTCCCTTTAGTTTCATAGAGTAGGTGAAGTTCTAAAATATAGACAATGTCTTCCTTACCTCTATATTCTGAATTACCTTACTCCTGACCTGATTGCCTTTATTCTCATCTCTAAATACCAGGTTATGCATATATATCTCAGCCTCTGAAAACCTAGAAGTACAATTACTTCTCCAGACTAAATGTGACTGCTATAAAAGCTTATAATCTAGGCCCCAATTTTCTTATAAGAACTTTCTAAATGAGACCATATAATATTTGTTCTTTTGTTTCTGGCTTATTTTGCCTTAAAAAATGTCCCACAGGTATATACACAATGTGGCATGTCCCACAACGTCGGGTTTTTTGTTTTGTTTTGTTTTGTTTTGCAGTAGCAGAATATTCAATCATGGGCATATACCGCCATTCACTGTTTACATCTCAGTCAGTGCATCCTTCAGACACTTCCATCCATTAGGCATCATGCATAAGTCCAAAGTCAACGGTCCATTAATAGTCTCAATTTTAGATCATTTCATTGTCTAAATAGACATTGTCACCAAATAGAAAATCCAAAACTCCCCTTAACACCTCTCTCCCCATTATTTACCTCTTGTATTGCTGTGGTACTGTTGATATTTTCCTGTTAAACATAGCCCAGTGCATGCAACTGCAGTTTTTCCCTCCTTCCCTGATATTATACACTCATTGTACAAGATTCATACCTTAGAAGTAGTTCATGTGAGAACTTATTTATATTTGTAATGTTAATTGATGGGACACATGGGTCTCTACAACCCCTTTTAATCATGTTCACCTTCAATATGGCAATATTACCTCCTATGGACCCACTAATGAACTACGTTCACTTCTATCCATTCCCTTACATTTAATTTCTACCTTATTAGCCAACTGTTCACCCATCTCTAGATTCTGGGTATCTCTAGGTCTCCTATATTCTGTATTATAAGCCTCTGACTTTACATTTACTATGGTCATAAAAGTGAAATTATACATTATATATCTTTCTTGTGTCTGGCTTATTTCACTCGGTATTATGTCCTCATGTTTCATCCACCTTTTCATGTGCTTCAGGATGTCATTTCACCTTACTGCTGCATAATATTCCATCATATGTATATACCACAGTTTGTTAATCCACTCGTCTTTTGACAGGCATTTGTATCTTTCCATCTTTTGGCAATTGTGAATAATACTGCTATGAATATCAGTGTGCAAATGTTTCTTTGTATCACTGCTTTCAGCTCTTCTGTGTATATACAAAGTAATGCTATCACTGGGTCATAAGGCAACTCGATATTTAGTTTCCTAAGGAACTGCCAAACTGTCTTCCATAGCGGCTGTACCATTATACATTCCCACCAGGAGTGCATAAGTGTCCCAATTTCTCCATATCCTCTCCAACATTTATCGTTTCCTGTTTGTTTAATAGCAGCCATTCTTAAAGGTGTGAGGTGATATCTCATTGTAGTCTTGATCTGCATTTCCCTTATAGCTAATGAAAATGAACATCTCCTCATGTGTTTTTTATCCATCTGTATTTGCTCTTTGGAAAAATGCCTACTCATATCTTTAGCCCATTTTATAATTGAGTTGTTTGTTCTTTTGTTGTTGAGTTGTAGATTTCTTTATGTATACAGGATATCAAATCTTTATCCAATATATGCTTTCCAAATATTTTTTTCCAGTGGAGTTGGCTGCTTCTTCACCTTTTTGTCAAAGTCTTTTGAGGTGCAGAAGCATTTGATTTTGAGGAGTTCCCACTTATCTATTTCTTCTTCTGTTGTTTGTGCTTTGGGTGTAAAGTTTAGGATGCTAGCTCCTATTACTAGGTCTTGAAGATGTTTCACTACATTTTCTTCTGGGTGTTTTATGGTACTGCTTCTTATATTTTGGTGTTTGATTGACTTTGATTTAATTTTTGTATAAGGTGTAAGGTAAGGACCTCTTTCATTTTTTTGACTATTGATATCTAGTTCTCCCAAGCCCATTTATTGAAAAGAATATTTTGTCCCAGTTCAGTGGACTTGCGGGCCTTGACAAAGATCAGTTGACCATAGATTTGGTGGTCTATTGCTGTGCTCTCAATTCAATTCCATTGGTCAATACCTCAAACTTTGTGCTAGTACCATGCTCTTTTGACCACTGTGGCTTTATAATAAGCTTTGAAATCAGGAAGTGTTAATCCTCACACTTTGTTCTTCTTTTTTTAGCATATTTTTGGCTCTTTCCCTTCCAAATAAATTTGGTAACTAGCTTTTCCAAGTAAGTTGTTGGATTTTTTATTGGTACTGTGTTGAATCCATAGATAAATTTGGGTAGAATGGACATTTTAACTACATTTAACTTTCCTATCCATGAGCAGGGAATGTCATTCCACCTAATTAGATCTTCTTTGATTTCTTTTAGCAATGTTATGTATTTTTCTATGTACAGGTCCTTTCCATCCCTAGTTAAGTTCATTCCTACATGCTTGATTCTTTAGCTGCTGTTTTGAATGGATTTTTTTCCTTAATTGACTCCACAGGCCATTGTTTGTGTATAGAAACATTACTGATTTTTGCACATTAATTCTATATCCTATCACCTTGCTGAATTTGCCTATTAGCTCAAATAATTTTGTTGTAGATTTCTCTGGATTTTTCAAGTATAGTATCATGTCATTGACAAATAATGAAAGTTTTACTTCTTCCTTTCCAATTTGGATGCCTTTTATTTCTTTTTCCTGCCTGATTGCTCTAGCTAAAACTTATAGTGCAATGTTGAATAATAGTGGTGCCAGTGGGCATCCTTGTTTCATACCTAATATTAAGGGTAAGGCTTTCAGTCTCTCACAATTGATTGAGATATAGGCCATGGATTTATCATCTGTGCCCTTTATCTTATTGAGGAAGTTACTTTTGATTTCTACCTTTTGAACTCTTTTTATCAGAAAAGGATGTTGAATTTTGTTGAATATTTTTTCAGCATCAATCGAGATGATCATGTGATTTTTCCCTTTTGATTTGTTAATGTGCTGTATTACATTAATTGATTTTCTTGTGTTCAACCATCCTTGCATTCCTGTAATAAACTCTATTTGGTCATGGTATATACTTCTTTTAATGTGTTGTTGGATTCAGTTTGCCAGTATTTTTGTTGAGAATTTTTGCATCTATGTTCAGTAGGAACATTGGCCTGTAGTTTTCCTTTCTTATAGCATCTTTACATGGTTTTGGTATTAAAGTGATGTTAGCTTCATAAAATGAGATAGTTAGTGTTCATTTTCACTCAATTTTTTGGAAAAGTTTGAGCAAGATTAGTTTTACTTCTTTTTGGAATGTTTGATAAAATTCCCCTGCAAAGCCATCTGGCCCTGGGCTTTCCTTTGTAGGAAGATTTTTGATGACATATTGGATCTTTTTACTTGAAATTGGTTTGTTGAGATCTTCTACTTCTTCATAAGTTAGTGTAACTTATGCATGCATTTCCAGGGACTTGTCCACTTCATCTAAGTTATCTAGTTTGTTGGCATATAGTTGTTTACAGACAGTATCCTCTTATGATTCTTTTTTATTTCTTCAGGGTCCATGGTAATGACGCCCCTAACATTTCTGATTTTGATTATTTACATCCTCTCTCTTTATTTCTTTGTCAGTATTGCTAGCAGTCCATGGATATTATTGATTTTTTCAAAGAACCAACTTTTGGTTTTATTGATTCTTTCTATTGTTCTTTTGTTCTCCCATTCACTCAACTCTGCTTTAATATTTGTTATTTCT
>PVIY010033687.1:0-27806 GCA_004026745.1 Myrmecophaga tridactyla
AAGTGGTTGAGTTATTTGCTGAAGGACAGCTCTGCCCCATGCAAAGGGGCAGCCAGAACCGGGCACCAACTTTGGCTCTCTGTATATTAATAATAAAAGGGGCAATCAACTCTGGCTCTTGATTTGTGAACCTGGGGAGCTGGAGTACAGTTCTGAGAAAAGTTACATTTTTTAAGCAGCCCCTTGACAAAAGAAGCTGGCAGTCTCTGTTTTCAGCAGGAAGCAGGGTTGAATGAGAGTCAACGAAACCCCTCAGTTACCAGAGATAGTTTCCTAAAGAGTGGCTTTTCCCCAAGACAGGGGGGCAGGGCCCATTGCAATTGTCAGCTATCATGTAGCATATTTAGATTCCAGGGATGGGTATATCATCAATGGCATCAACCTACTAAAGCAGCACTCAACCTTTGTCTCAACCATGCACTGGCAAGGGATGGAAATGGGGCTGCTGGTGAGTCACTTAAATTTTCTTGAGGAGCAGCTCCTTGCCAAGAAGATGGATATGGGATGGGGTAGAGGGCAAGTCCCAGAGAAGGTGGTAGCTGTTATTTAGAGAAGTCAGGACCCAGGGGTTGGGAAGAAAAAGAAAAGCTTCAACCTGCTTATCCCAAGACCCTGTCCCAACCAGGCCCCTGGCAGGGGTGGGCTTGGCTGAGCATTAAAGGCACAGCACACCTTAGGCCTGAGGGGGTCAGCAGACTGAAGAGCAGCATTTGCTGGGCAGGACAGGAAATGCACAAAATCAGGGAAACTTGATACTGATCTGTACCCCTCCCTGAGTCCTGGATTTGTCTCATCTGGGAAAAACTGTTTGGGGAGGTCCTTTCTGTGGGCCTCCTTACTGGAATCAGGCCTCTAGGTAAAAGTCATCAGAGATCATGAAAGGAGGGTTAAAAACATAGAGGCAAAAAAGCAGAGCACATCAACATTCACTGAGGAGGAAGAGAAGAGAAAGCTTTCTCCTGGGGACAAAACAACTGTACAAATAAGGTAAAATAAAAAATCATTCTATATGGGAAAGGCAAGAATTAGATAATTAAGAGCTGAAAAATTGTGATCAGTCAACCACAAGCTATGGTAGAGGTCCAGAATAAGTTGAAACAGGTGTCAAGAAGAATTAGTGCACAAAGCCATTCAATAAGTAAATGCTAGACAATACAGAGAAAATGTCCTCCAGAATAAACTTATCAAGGAAATCAGATGCCTGGACACCAGAAAAAAGGCACAGGTCACAGAAGATGTACAAAGGAATGGCTCAGTCAAAGGGAAAATCTAAAACTTCAGATGAGATACAGGAATTGAAACAACGAGCTAAGTATGTTCAAACAAATCTTCTAAATTGATTCAAGTTGAAAGAAAATGTGCCAAAAGAGATGAAGGACAAAAAGAAGACTCTAAATGAGCATGACAAAGACCTTGGAAGCATGCCAAAAAATAACAGAACTTATGGGAATGGAAGGCACAATAGAAGAGATTCAAAATACATGAAGGGTGGGCCATGGTGGCTCAGCAGGCAGAGTTCTCACCTGCCATGCCAGAGACCTGGGTTCGATTCCCAGTGCCTGCCCATGAAAAAAAAAATACATGGAGACATACAACAGTAGATTTGAAGAAGCATAAGAAAGGATCAGCAAACTAAAGGTTAAGACTTCTGAAACTTTACACATAAAAGAACAGATAGGAAAAAGAATGGAAAAATTTGAGTAGGCTCTCAGAGAACTGAATGACAGCATGAAATGCATGAATATGTGTGTGATGGGTATCCTAGAAGGAAAGGAGAAGGAAAAGAAGCAGAAAGAATAACTGAGGAAATAATCACTGAAATTTTTCCAACCTTTACTAAAGACATAAACTACAGCTCCAAGAAGTGCAATGTACCCCAATATACTGTATCTTCAGAATAGATCAGAAGAGGTCTACTCCAAGACACCTACAAATCAGATAGTTAAATGCCAAGGACAAAGAGAGATTTCTGAAGGCAGCAAGAAAAAAGCAATCCATCACATACAAAGGAAGCTCAAACATACTAAGTACACATTTTTCAGCAAAAACCAAGGGTACAAGTAGAGAATAAAAAAGATATGACAGATACCATCCAAAGGACAAAATAATTGAAGAAAGTACTGCCTTTACATTAATAACACTGAATGTTAATAGATTAGAATCCCCAATCAAAAGGTAAAGAATGGTAGAATGGACACACACACACCAAAAAAACCAGGATCAATGTATGTGCTGTCTTCACGAAACCTACTTTAGAGCAAAGGACACAAATAGGTTGAAAGCGAATTGTTGTAAAAAAGATATTCCATGCAAATAGCAATCAGAAAAAAGTTGGGGTAGTTATCCTAATATCAGACAAAATAGACCTTAAATATAAAGCAGTTAAATGAGGCAAAGGATACTTATGTATTAATAATAAATGGGGCAATCCATCAAGAAGAAATAGCAGTCATAAATATGTGTGGGCCAAGCCAAGGTGCCACAAAGCATGAGGCAAACACTAGCAACACTGAAGGAAGAAACAGACACCTCTGCAATAATAGCTGCAGACTTCAATACACCACTCTAATCAATGGGTAGACTATCTAGACTGAGGATCAATAAGGAAGATCTTGATTAATATGATAAATTAACGAGACTTAACAGACATTTACAGAACATTGTCCCCCACCACAGCAGTGTACACCTTCTTCTCAAGTGCTCATGGGTAATTCTCCAGGAGAGACCACATTTTAGGTCACAAAGCAGTAAATTTAAAGAGATTGAAATGATAGAAAACACATTTTCTTATCATAATGGACTGAAGCAGGAAATCAATAACAGGTGGAGGACTGGAAAATTTACAAATAAATGGAGGTTAAAAAAACACACTATTAAACATCCAATAGGTAAAAAAAGAAATTACAAAAGAAATCAGTAAATATCTCAAGACAAATGAAAATGAGAGAAAAAAAAAAACACATCAAACCTCTGGGATGCAGAGAAGGCAGAACTGAAAGGGAAATTTCTTGCCCTAAATGTCTGTATTAAATAAGAAAGAGCTAAAAGCAAGGACCTTCTGCACACTTGGAGGCACTAGAAAAAGAGCACCAAACTAACTACAAAGACAAAAGAAGGAAAGAAATAGCAAAGATTAGAGCATACATAATTGAAATAGAGAACAAAAAACAATACAGAGAATTAACAAAACCAAAAGTTGTTTTTTTGAGAAAATCAAGAAAACTGATGGACACTTTGTTAAGCTGACAATGAAAAAAAGAGAGAGGATGCAAATAAATAAAATCAGAAATATGTAGGGGGTGTTACTACTGACCCTGCAGAAGTAAAAGAGATAATAAGAGGATACTATGAGCAACTGCATGAGAACAAACAAGACAACTTTGGGGAAATGGACACCGTTCTGGAAACACACGAGAAACCACTACTGACTTGAGAAGAAACAGAAGATCTCTACAAATCATTGCAGTTAAAGAGATTGAAAGGGAATCAGAAACCTCCCAAGATAGAAAAGTTCAAGACCAAATGGCTTCTCATGTGAATTCTACAAGCATTCCAGGAGACTTAGAACCAATCCTGGTCAAAGTCTTCCAAAAATTTGAAGAGGAGGGAACGCTACCTAATTCATTCTATGAAGCCAACAATATACCAATACCAAAGCCAGACAAAAATACTAAAGAAAAGCTAATTGAGACCAATCTCTCTAATGAATACAGATGCAAAAATCCTGAACAAAGTATTTACAAATGGAATCCAACAGCATATTTTAAAAGAATTATACACCATGATGAAATGGGTTTTATTCCAAGAATACAAGGGTGGTTCAGCACAAGGAAATCTCAGTTAGTATAACACACCTCATGGACAAATCAACGGTGAAAAACCACATGATCATCTTGATTGATGCAGAAAAGGAATTTAACAAAGTCAAAGTCCTTTCTTGATGAAAACACTTAGAAAGATAGGAATAGAAGATTTCCATAACATAATAAAGGGCATATATGAAAACCCAGCTAACACTGTGTTCAATGGGAAAAGACTGAAAGCTTTCCCTTGAAGATCTAAAACAAGACAAGATTGCTCGCTGCTACTGTTGTTATTCCACATTGTGCTGGAAGTTCTACCTAGAGCAATTAGGCAAGAAAAAGAAATAAAAGGCATCCACTTTGGAAAGGAAGAAATAAAACTTTCATTGTTTGCAGATGAAATGTTTATATAAAAAATCTTGAAGAATTGACAAAAAAAAATCCTGGAATAATAAGTGAGTATAATAAGATTGCAGGCTAAAAGTTTAATATGTAAAATTCAATTGCTTTCCCATGCCAGCAATGAAGAATTGGAATTTGAACCAAAATCAAAATATCATTGAAAATAGGTATAAATCTAACAAAATAAGCAAAGTATCTATATGTGCAAAATTGCAAAACACTGATGAAAAGTTTAAAGAAATGGAAAGAGAGCGCATATTCAATAATTAGAATGCTCAATATTTTCAAGATGCCAATATTTCCCAAACTGATCCATCTGTTCAACGCAATACCAATGAATATTCAGGACGATCATTTTTTTAGATATTGGCAAACTGATTTTAAAGGTTATATGGATAGGCAAAGGAGCGAAAATATCCGAATCAATATTGAAGAAAAATGTTAGAAGGTTCACACTATCTGATTTAAAGATTTATTATAAAGTTACAGTAATTAATACAGTGTAGTATTGGAAAAATTATAGGCACATACAGGTAGAGTGATTTGCTACACAGTATGTTGTGGGGGACAGACTCAGGCACAACAGAGATTCTCTCCAAATGAATGCTTTATTACTTATACAGTATAAAGGGTCTAAAAGAAAGGAAGAGACCCCTCCTGACTGGTCCCCCAGGGTGACCAACTGCTCAGGTCAGGGTTGGTGAACGGCAGCTTCACATTACAGGTGAGGGACCCTGCGTTTGCCAAGGGCTGGGCATTTACACAGTCTAGGGGGGAGGGTCCTGCGCTGAGCAAAACACCTGCATCGAGCAGCCGTTGTGGAGTAGTCCCACCCTGGCAAGCAGCTGGGCTATTTGTCCCAGGTTTCAGGTTCAAGGTAGGTCAGGCTATTCCATTAGACCTAATACATCCCTCAGGATGTAAAAGAGAATTATATCAAAACATCTGCATGCAACAAGCAAGCAAGAGGGGAAAAGAAGTAGGCATAGGCAAGGGCTGGGAGATGGCACTGAGCACATCTACAAATGGAACAGAGAGTCCAGAATACACACTAATACAGACAAATGATCCTACACAAATGGAACAAATGCAATTCAAGAGAGAATGGATAGTCTTTTCAGTAAATTGCTAGAAAAAAATGGACACCCATAAGCAAAAAAAAAAAAAAGAATGCAGACACAGAGCTTAAAACTTTCACAAAAATTAACAAAATGACATCTTAGACCTAAAGTAGCATATAAAATTATAAAATTTCTAGAAGAAAATATAAGTGGAAATCCAAATTACCTTGGGTTTTGTCATAAGCTTTTAGTGACAACATTAAAAGAACTATTTGTGAAAAGAAAAATTCATAAATTGGATTGTATTAAAATTTAAATTCCTCCTCTAGGAAACACACTGTTAAGCAAATGAAAAGGTAAGCCCAGAACCAGGAGAAAATATTTGTAAAAAGCATATCTGATAAAGGACTTGTATCCAAAACATACAAAGAACTCTAAAATTCAACAATAAGAAAACAAACAACCCAATTACAAAATGGGCAAAAGATCTGAACAGATATCTCATAAAATAAGATAAACAGATGGAAAATAACCATATGAAAAGATGTTCAACTTCATTTGGCATTAGGAATTGTAAATTAAAACAACAAGATACCATTGCATACTTATTAAATGGCTAAAATCCAAAGCACTGACAATTCCAATTGCTGGTAGGAAAGCAAAATGTTAAAACTACTTTGGAATTCACTTTGGCAGTTTCTTAAAAGCTAAACATGGTCTTAACATACAATCCAGCAATTGTGCTCCTATGTATATATCTGATTTCCAAACATGTCCACAGAAAATCCCACACATAAATGTTTATAGCAGCTTTTTCTTTTCATAATCACTAAAAATCATAAGCAACCAAGATATCCTTCTGTAGGTATACAGATAAATAAACCATTGTGACAATCATAAAATGAAATATTATTCATCAATAAAAGACAGGAATTTTCAAACCATGAAATGACATGGATGAATCTTGAATATATATTGCTAAATGGACTAACTCAGTCAGTAAAACCAATATACTATAGGATTCTCATTACATGACAGTCAGGAAAAGTTAAAATTAGAAAGATGATAAAAAAACATCAGTGATTCCTAGTGGTTTGTGGGTTGGGAGAGAACACTTGAACTGGTAAAATATTAGGGCAATAAACTATTCTATATGATACTATAATTATGATATGTGACACTATCATATTGTTTTACAGCACAAACAATTTAATTTAGTGTATACACATTTTAAAAATAATAATTTAGGAGGTTGGAGGAGTTCCAAGATGGAATACAGTGAGACAAAACAATCAAATGGTATGGGTAAATATTGTGAAAACAGTCTCGCTGAAGAACATAGAGGAAAAGGTACAGGCCTCAATCAGTTTGGAAATAAATGGAATCTGTAGAACTAAAGGTAAAATAAACCATTTTTAAGGGCTATACTTCTGTTTATAAACTTGTTGCCCATTGGGGTATGGATTAACAGTTCTTTTATGACTATACATGTATAGTGGAATTGAAAACTTTAACAAAAGGCTGAGGATAATGAGAGTCAGATTTCTTACTATGGGAGTGAAAGTTTACAAATAGGTAAGGGGAGGAGACTAGAGTATGCATGGGGTAACAGACTAGCGCTGGAGGCAGTATGAATTCACGTTGAGCTTAATATGGATACAGTTGTTACCTATAGAAATATTTATAAATATCTTTGTATAAAGGTGTAACGGGTGCCCGGCTGGCAACAGTGCCAGCTGCACCCAGATCCAGGGTCATTAGTCTCAAAACTAAAAGAATTTAGAGATGAGAGGGCCAGTAGGAATAAGTATAAAAGTTTATTAAAAAGAGTTTATTAAATGAGAGAGTACAGGTTAATGAAGATGTGCCCAAGGGAGGGGCATGCACTGAGTGGGGTTTACTAGCTTGTTTTATAGGAAAGTTTTGTTGGGTTCAGGTTTCCATACTTTTTATAGGAGACAGCAGAATTCATGGTTTGTTGTCACCTACCTAAAATTTGTCTTTGGGCAAATGGTTAACAATCTTTGTGACCTTCTGCTTCCTATTATTAATTAAGAGTTTGCTTTAGACCCAGAGTTTTACAAGCTTTTATGGTTTGAGGAGGTTTCAATGGTTTGGGGTGGTTTGGGGCTTTAGGGCAATTTTTGTCCCAGGAAGTCTGCAGCTGAAGTTTGCTGCTCTGCATTCTTTCCTTTGGATCATTAGATAAGAAACAAGGGACTTTCAGTTTTCTGTTAACTCTTTCAGAGCTGGACAGCAAATCAGGGACTTACAGATTCCTATTCTGTCCTGCTTCAAAGGATTTATTTCCTTACTGTGTCATCTGCAGGAGTCTAGAAGCTATGTTACTTCAGAAGCAATAAATACGCCTAGCGCCAAGATTGTGGGGACTAATGCCATTCTCCCCTAAAAGGAAGCAAGGATTCTTTGAGTAATGGTTGACTCTAGAACTGGCATAGAAAATACATAAGATAAACCTGGAGTGTCCTGTAGTGCCAGAAAATAAGAAAGTTCAAAAATAAAAATAAATAAATGCCACAATAATGATAATAATAAGAACACATTTCAAAGGGACACAAGAACCAACTGATCGCTCATCTAGTGGGCAAAGCTGTAACACTTTGAGCTACAAAATCAACAAAGAAGCACTAGCTTATATAACCCAAAGCATAGAACACATATCCATCGTTCCATACTGATATAAATAAATGACTTACAAACAAACACCCGTGAAGAGACAAACCTCCTGAGCAGAAGAATTCCTCTGTCTCCTCTAGGGTGGGCTGCACACAGTGGCTCCCGTCTTCAGAGTAGAGTATGGAATGGGTTTGTAGGTGGAAAAGACACCTGGAAACACTTCCTCAGCCAGGTGGCCAAGGTCCAAATCAATAGTGTCAGGTAATACGCTATATCAAGTGGTGATACGCTGTATCAAGCCTTGGTATGGTCCGATGAAAATTGCACCTGCCTTCTTTGTTCTTGGCTAAAACAAATAACCATAGTCTAACCATGAGCAAAAGTCATACAAATCCAAAGGAAAGGAAGATCTTCAAAACATATGACCAGAATTCCTCAAAACTCTCAAGGTGCTCAAATATTTAGAACATCTGAGAAAGTGTCACAGCCAAGAGAAGCTTAAGGAGACAGGAGAATGAAATGTAATGTGGTATCCTGCATGGGACCCTGCCATAGAAACAGAACTTCAAGTAAAATTTAAGGAATTCTGAATAAAGCAGAGACTTAAGTTCACATTATTGTATAAATACTCAGTTCATTAATTGTAACCTATATACCACAGTAATGCGAGATATTAATAGTAGGAAAGACTGAGTACAGGGCTTGTGGGAAATTTGTATTATCTTTGTAATTTTTCTGTAGAACTAAAGCTGTTCTAAAATTAATTTTATTATATTTCAATTATGTATGCACACTTATGCATGTGCATATTTGGTGCTTTCAGTGCACAGGCACATTTAATATTTGAAACAAAGAGTAATGTCTGTAGAGAGCAGTTGTCAGAAGCTGGGTACCGATGGGTACTTGAGTGCACGTTTGAGCAAAGAACTTATCAACGATGACCATGATGTAAGAGGTGGATATTTCAGAACAGATGATCCCCCACTTACCAGAATGATGAAATGTAGTTGAAGTTAAAATTGCGATGCCATTCCCATGAGCAACTTTTCATGCTCCAACAATGATTGCGTGAACTACCACTGATTTTAACCTCATTAATGGAGAGTTAATGTCTATGGTAAAATAATTGTTAAAACCAAATAGATAAACCATGCCAAAACACAAATTAAGTATCAAATGCTGAAGATTTATAACTCGGCATTTGGTATTAAATATTTGTTGGGGCAAAACCTTTGCTAATTTCATGTAATTGTCTTTCCCTCTTATTTTTTAAAATTGCAAATTATCAAAGAGGCAACAAATTAGGCTAATTTCAATAATGTGAGACGTTGTATTGAAGAAATCCTACCTATACTAAACTACATAGAATTGAATTTATTGTTTACCTACCCAAATCAGATTTCTTGATGTGTTTTTCTGAAAATATGACTCAAATTTCAGAAATTTGAAATATTGATATTTTTATAAATTTCTCAGATATTACTATTAATAACCCTACCTCTTCGTAACAGAAAATGGAAAATGTCTTTAGGGAGTTCTTCTTGAAGGGAAGATGATTAAAATAAAATCAATTGAATTTACCAAGTACGCTTACATTTCTAGAGACATTTACTAATGTTACAAAAACCAGCATTATTCCACAAAGGTGATATTGCTGTAAGAATAAGAAATTACATTCTAGCAGACAAGTTTTGCCTGCTCAGAAAATCCTTGCTAGGATTAGTAGTCCAGAAGTCAATGCCTCCCTGGAAGAATTCACTCTAGTATATTACCAAATACCAAATTTTACATTTATCTAAACCTTTTGAAGCAGTCATTTTGAAAACAGACAATTTAAAATTAGACCAAGCATTGGTATTTACTCCCACAATTAGTAAAATATCATACTGTATCAAGATGCAGGATGGAATTCAGTGTGAATCAGGTAAAGAATACAACATATATGGTCAATTAATGGATTCATACAAATAATAGTCTGTAGAATGACTAGCAGCCAATACAATACTAAAGCATATTTATGCTGAATTACTCAGCTACACCAAAGATACTAAAGAAGAGAGAATGAAGCCCCTGAGTTCTTACAGTAGATGCCAGGAGAGTAATCAGGTACATAGTCACAGGTAAAATCAGAATTGATCCTTTAGGTATGTCTCCAAATTATTTAGATGTTATATTACTGATAGCCTATACTATTAATGGAAAAATTCCAGGGGCTATTGATGCAATATTTCCCTTAAATTTCTATGTTAATATACCCTTACAATTCCTAAAATTCTTACACATGGCAAATTATTTTTAATTCTAGTTCTATATCTACCCATTATGATCTAGAGTAGTATTGGGGGGGGGAATCTTAAGGTAATAAAAATGTAGATATTTAGATGAAAGTATCACCTGCAAAACTATTTCATCTTTTACAAAGGTGTTAAAAAAAAAAACACTTGGCTGCCACAAAAGCCAGATGTCAAAATGAAAAGTAGCTAAAATGAGAACAATAAGCAAAGACCTGAATAATATAACTAAGGATTTTGTGGCAGTTTAATTTCTATTACAAGACTTCTCAATAATGTCCACCTGTATCCAGGGAGAAGAATTGTGATATTTGCTAACACTTCAGAATATAAAAACAAATTGTATAAAGAAAAATAAAGGGTCCTAAACAGTTATCTAATATATTTATTAAAAGGGTACATGGCATGCTCTCTTTTAAAATACAAAATTTATTTTTTCCAAGAACTTCTTGAAAGAAAAATTAACTCACAGTAACATTATTAATTAAATTAAGATGCAGACTGTTTATTTTACCTTTGCCAACAGCCATTATGTCTTCTTTTGAAGTTGGAGGAGAGATGAACATTTTCTGTTCCCACCAGATGCATCAATGATTTTAATTCTTCAGTTTGTGTCAGACAACATTAATGAGCTTCTCCAAAACAATAATATGTGTGCATATTAAATTACCCTGATAGAGTACTTATGTGGAATTCTTATTGCAGTACATCTGAGTAAAATTCCATCAGAGCTAGACTCCAAAATATAACAAAAACAATCTTGAGACCCATGCACTTCCCAAAAAACAAACAAACAAGTGAAACAAATGAAAACAAAAAAACAAAAATTCAACAAATGGTGCTGCAAAAATGGGGTACTCATATGGAAAAATAATGAAATGTGACCATATAGCATAAAAAAAAAGAAAAAATAATCTTTGGAGAAATTGTAAAGCATCACACAACACAAAACAAAAATAAAAACAAAGCAATGATATGAAAACACAGGAAGACTCTGGAGAGGAGTCAGCATTGGCTATTTTCTGTCTTATCCTGAGAGGAAGTTGTTATGGACGCCACACCCAGAGTCTCTAGCTGCAAAAAGACACCAGCTGTCTTTCAGGTGGGAAGAAGGAGAAGGCAGAAATCAGGACAGGCACAGCTAGAAAGGGAATGACAGAGCATCAAAATGACAAGGTGTGGAGAAGGCGAGCCCCCGATTCTGCATGTAAACTCTGCCCATATCTCTGACTAACACCATACCATGCATGCACACACATATTCCAAATAGCTACCTAAGGTCTGAGATAAAATGTGAGCTCCCACTCAAGAAACAGGGTTTTCAGTTTGAGCAAAAGTAGGCGAATTTTCTGAAAAACAAGACATAAAAATCAACACTCTTTGTACACATATATAACATAATTCAGAATCTCCAAAGCAAAATAATCACAATCCAAAATTACTCACATAAAAAGGGAAGTGTGACCTGTTCATAAAAACAGATACCATCAAGCTGACCTAGAGAGGTCTCAGATGTTGAAAATAGCAGGTCAGTAATAGAAAACAGCAGTCACATCTTTGCTCAATGTTGCAGTGAAAAATATGTTCACAATGAATGCAAAGATGGGACGTTTCAGCACAGAAACCTACATTTTAAAAATAGAAATTCTGGAACAGAGAAACACAATAAATGAAACTTTAAAAAACACTCGATATTCTTACCTGCACAATTGAAAAAACAGAAGAAAATGTTAATGTTAGAATCTAAGTGGGGATAAGCAAGTGCTCTTCATAAAATTCTTTCGACTTTGCTTGTGTTTGAACATTTTTATAATACGGTGTTGGAATGGTCTCTTAAGAATGACCAATACAGAAGATGGATAAGCCATCTCGTAACAATTCAAAAATAACCAGTTCTATTGATTTATTTAATTTTGCATTCCCCTAACTTTGTGGCAGATCTCTGTTTTTCCAATTGACTATCTTAAGAAGCAGTTGGGTTAAAGTTTCGTTTATGTACAAATTGCATATAACTTTAAACTCTAGAAATACACTTGGAATAAGGAGCAGCCCACAGAATAAAGTCAAGGAAAACTGGGACCTATTGAAGTAATGCAGATTCACCAAACCCAACTCACGCTAAGTAGAAGCTCATGGGGTGAAATGTTCAGCAGGATTACACATGCCATATAATCTACTTTTCCTTCTTGGCCTCACCTCTTTCCTACACAACTCTTTCTTTCCCTCTACTCCCACTTTTACCCCTTTGAATTCAAATAAATTATATTGAGATTTTGCTGCATTTATTCAGGTTAAGCAAATAATTATAGAATTGCCATTTGTAGGCAATTACAATTATTAGTGATATATATCTACCTTCTGTCTCAAGTCAACATTGTCTAAATCATTCCTGAGAGTTAACGTCCAGTCAATTCTCAGAACTTAGCAAATACTCTTACCTCTCTACTCAAAAGTCAATTTTGGGACCTGGAAATACATTTCAATGGGTTTCTCTTTCAGTGGTTATTTTAAATTTACCGCTCACTTTGTTCCCAGAAGCAAGTCTGAAATAATTGGTCACGTTTGTTCATAATCTTCACTTTATCTATAACACTTTCTATACATCAAGACAATTTATTACACTGACTACTGTAAAATATTCTGTTTTTTTAAATTTTTCTGTATTAGTTAGCACAAAAAATATAATGGTACTTTTTTTTTTTTTTTTTTTTTTAATTTTGCATATGGGCAGGAGGCACCAGGGATCGAACTCCAGACCTCCAACACGGCAGGTCAGAGCTCTGCCTGCTGAGCCACGGCAGCCGCCCTATAATGGTACTTTTATAGAGAAGAAAAAAATGTTTTTCCAGCCTCTGTTGTCTAATTTAATGACTGTGTCTGCTGACACTTTTAAAATAGAAAAGATTATCTTCTCTTACTTAATCAGTATGCCTGTAATCCTCTTCTAGTTTTCTATATCCTTAATGTAAATATAAAAGTAACTGAAGGTTGAATTTTCAGTTTCAATTATTTCATGTCAAACTGTTATAAGTTGGTAAATGTTTATGTACATAACAAATTGTCTTATAATGGTAAGTAATTTCATGAAAAAGAGGTAATATTTCGTATGTGTAAATATATTACACATAACTGCATTGTGTATGTGTATATGTCATGTAAATGCGCTTCTTCTCAAACTATTCATAATAAAAATAAATAGTCAGGAAGCTTATCTTAAAAAAGAATTTGTCAAAATTCACTGCAGTGAAATCAGACTTGAATTCCTACCCAAGGACAGCATGTTGCACTGCACAGAACATATAAACCACAACTAAAATTAAATCCTATATCAGATTACACACACACTAAAAAATATACACACCTACTGAGCTTCTCTTAGTGAATTAAGCTTTCTTAATTTAGTTGAGTATATTCATTGAAAAGTCTTTAGCCAGTAAAATTCTGGCAGAGTTTACAGTCAGTCAGCTAACTGCTTTTGAGTCTTTATCTCACGTTATTAATATCATTATCACACTGTATCAATATTATTATTCACATTTCTTTGTCTCTTACTACATTTCAAGTGCTTCTAACAAAGGATGTAGACTTGAGTGCTCTCTTTCATAATACAGTGTTTGGCAAACAGACATTCAATAAACATTTTGAAAGCATACAATTGCCCTTAGAGCATATATCATTTGTTCCTGTATAACAATATTTTATGATTTATTTTATCAAGAAAAATTCTAAGAATCATTGATCCCAAAATGGTCAGTAACATTGTTCTAGGGGACCTGGGATATTTGTGAAAATTGTTTCTGCCGTGATGATTCAGAGATGGGTGCTATTTGCATTGAGTCTGCCATCTCTTCAAATCCCCACTAGATATTTCTGTAGGGGAAAGATGTAGTTTATGTGGTTTAGAGCTTAATTCTATTTTATTTCAACACCCAATGTGTGTTGCATGCTCATGGTAGATATTGAATATTTGAGGAATGCAACTGCAATATAAATCAAAGGAGAATTGTGCCTTAGATTTTAAAACTATATGCAAGCTTACCATTTTCTGAAAATTAATCATCTTTTAGCAATGCTACTTGAACATGATACTTGAATAGTCAATACCACACATTTTGATGACGCTAACTTTGTAGCTCTTATAGTTAACATGACACTAATAAACCCATCGTCACTTCAAATTAAGAAATATAAAGATATAAATTAGGAGTATAATTAAGGGATTTCATTTTTCTAGAGGAAATAATCCAAATGGCTCATTACGTGAAATGCAGTTTTCCACGAACGCACCCAAACATGCACACTCACATGTGTGTGCTTTCATTTTGTATGTGCTTTTCTATGCACAGATTATTTTAATCTTTCCCTTGTCATAGTTATATCATTGTATTAGTTTTGAAATTTATATTCATAAATAATTGTCTTAAATTTTACCCCAGGAAAAATACAAATATTCTATGCAATCCGATAAACATCTCTTACAGCACAATAAAATATATTAGGTCATTCATGATTCTAGAAGCTAAATGAATTGCCAAAAAAAATTGTCTTTAATAATACTCACAATGATAAATTTCAAATATATTATTTCTTGTCGATAAAACAGGTTACGATATCTTGGATCATTAAGAAAAAGAAAATCTTGGGTAACAACTGTTTTCAATTGTGCTTAGTGTGTGCAAGGCTTTAGGCTATGTTTTATATAAGTTATTTGTGATACTCACAGGAACTCACAAGAGAAAAAACACTATTTTTGGATCGGAAAACCTATGGAAGTTAATAAACAGGCTTGTAATTATCAGAGCTGATTTGAATCCTACTGTGTCTGATTCTACAATATTTTTTCACCTGTGGATTTAAAATATTTACCCCAGAGAAAAGTTGTCTTCTCCAGATCAATCTTAAACCAGAGAAGAACTTATATTTTAGGCCCTGAATTAGCACTCCAAACTCTAAGACTTAGCTCCAGAAATATTTCATAGATATATGTGTTTACTGGATAATTTCGGTGCAATCAATATTAGATGTGCATACATTGAATTTATGGATACACACTAATAAAATTTTAAAATTTATAGCTAATATTTGGATCAGAAAACCCAGGTTTAGCATTGACAACGTACTAAAGGTATATTCTATACCTAGACAACGTTGGAAACAATAGAAAATATTCACAACTGAAAAAATTGTTGATATATGTATTCTTATAATATTGCATTATGTATGATTAAGATGAAAAATAGTGTGTTTCCAGGACCTAAGTTTTTACTATATTTAAGATATTTGTCACCAATTTTTTCTTAGGCTTGATGTGCACCATGTTCAAGGATAAAGTGGAAAACATTAGGAGAGTAAATTGATTTGCTTTTATGTGATTGTTTAGCAGCTTTCCATACTCAGACTGCATGAAGTTACTCTTTATTGGTTAAGTATGTTTATTTTTTTCTTTCTTGAGCTTTAATTTTTTAACTTTTATTTGCTATGTAAAATTTAAGTTTTTGCTTCTCCTATTACATGTATTTTATGTCTTCACCAAAGATGTATTCACTATTGTGTCATGCTATTCAGTTACGTTTACAGAAACTCTCTGCATTAGTCAGGGTTCTCTAGGGAAACAAGCCTAACAGGAAATATCTGTAAATATTATAAGATTTTTATTAAAACTGTCTCATGCATTTGTGGGGACGCACAAGGCCACATTCAGTAAGGCAGGCTGCAAACTGGGAACTCTGATGGTTTTTGATGAATTTCCCAGGAGAAGCTAGCTGGCTGTAGTAGAGATGGAAATTCTTTCTCCTAACTGCTGTAATCAGGACTTCTTTTAAAGCCTTCAACTGACTAGATGATCTGCCTCTCATTGTTGAAGGCAATCTTCTCAGTTGATGTAGATGCAATTAGCCATAGATGCAGTCAACTTAATTTCTCAGTTGATGTAGATGTAATTAGCCATAGATGCAGTCAATTTACTGAGGATTGAAGTCCACAGCACATCCTCACACTCACAGTTAGGCCAGTACTGACCAACCTGGAACCAGAGTCTGGTCAAGGTGATACAGGAACCTAAGCATCATACTACCCGTGTCAATAATACCAATGTTTAGATTGTTCTAGACTACTGTTTCAGTATGACTACATGTTTAGACTCTTTAAATGTAAGCAAATAATTGAAACGCATATGAAGACCAATTTGGTATAATGAGAATATGTTCCATGGGGTTATATGTAATTCATATTGTCAAATTGACAGTAGGATTCCTGATTGAAAGTGGTCATATCCTCTTATGGTGTATTATTATAAGGACCAGTTTGTTGATTGAGAGTCCTAAAGTTTACTGTCTATTTTACCTCTTTTTTAACATTGTAAAAATAACCCTTAGAATTAGTTCATAGGGTATTAGTTGAAAATGATTATTCTTGAATCGCAATCAAGAACTATAGCACCAGAATCTATAGGAATGAGGCCTCAGACTTTGCACTTTAGAAAAGAATTCTTGATGACCCTCCCATGTACTCTTGTGTAAAATCTGCTCCTCTTGGATTTGATGAAATATATTTCAGTTCAGTTCAAATAGATGTTAATAATACTTCAGACTGCCATGCAAAGATGGACAAAGCATTGGGAGTCACAGAATTAACTGATACCCTGATGTGGTTAACACAGTATCATATATATATTAGATGTGCATACATTGAATTTATGGATACACACTAATAAAATTTTAAAAATTATAGCTAATATTTGGATCAGAAAACCCAGTTTACTCTCCTAATGTTTTCCACTTTATCCTTGAACATGGTGCACATCAAGCCTAGAAAAAATTGGTGACAAATATTTTAAATATAGTAAAAACTTAGGTCCTGGAAACATACTATTTTTAATCTTAATCATACAAAATGCAATATTATAAGAATACATATATCAACAATTTTTTCAGTTGTGAATATTTTCTATTGTTTCCAACATTGTCTAGATATAGAATATACCTTTAGTATGTTGTCAATGACGAACCTGGGTTTTCTGATTCAAATATTAGCTATAATTTTAAAAATTTTATTAGTGTGTATCCATAAAGTCAATGTATGCACATCTAATATTGATTGCACATAAATATATATATATATATGATATATGATATATATATGGTGGAGGTGGTACAGGAACACAATTTGAGAAGTGTGCAGCCCAGTTTGAAATAGAGGACAATTAAGAGATCATGGAAATCTTCCTACAGAAATGACACTGACCTGAGTTTTGGAGAAGGTGCAGAAATTAATAAAGGAAAGTGAAAATAAATCACACAAGAAAACAAAACAAAATTGCATATGAAATAGCATAGAATATATGGGATACTACAACCTGCAAAGTATTAAGACAGGAATGGCCAAAGATAAGACTGAAAAATAAGATAAGATGAAATATTGGAAAATCCATATGGCATGCAAAGATATCTTAATTTTTATCTTGTCAATTTTAATGTGATACTGAAAATGTCAAATGGGAAATTAGACAATCTTAGTAGCAACAGAGACAGTGAATTTAGAATCAATTCAGGGCATAGATTTAAGAGAATACTGATCAGTATCATTTTAGTTGCAAGTTACAAAAATCAAACATGAACCATTTTGAGCAAATAATGAGAATGTTTAGATATTTATACCCAAATCTTGCCAAAAGCAGAAGTAAAAAGGCTTCAGAGGATAGAGAACCTAGGGAATCTAAAACATTGTCCTTGCTATTTTTGCATTCCAGCTTCAATTTCTCCCACTATTGACTGTTTTCTTCCAAAAAACTGGAAATAAGGCTGATACCAGCATCTAGCCTCATGTCTCCCTTGCTTGGCCACAAGAGAAGAATCCAAATCAGGCTGTAATATTAAAAGGAAACAATCTGATTTGGGTTCATGCCCACCCACTGGATTACTCATCATGGTCAAAGATTTAGCAAACTGTGACAGGTCGAGACAGGGTCAATAGCTAAGAAATATTTTATCTAACTATTGTGGCCATATAGTCATAGGAAAATGGAAACTCCCAGTTGAGCCCCAAAGTATGAAAGTTGGAGAATGGGGAAAAGCCCATTCCCCAAAGATAGGGGCAGCTGGTGTAACTATGAAATAGATGGGTACTAGTTTCATAAAACAGAACAAACAGCAAATGTCACTGAGGTGCATAAGTCTTGTTGAGGCTCTTAACCATGGCAGGTGTCTTAGAAATGGAAAAGTAGGGTGGGCCACTGTGGCTCAGCAGGTAAGAATGCTTGCCTGCTGTGCCCAAGGACCCGGGTTCGATTCCTGGTGCCTGCCCATGTAAAAAAAAAAAAAGAAATGGAAAAGTAAAATGGTTTAGAATGTAAACATCAATGAAATGTGAAAAATAATCGGATGTGAGGGGTGGTCAGAAAATGAAAACATTTGGGTAATAACTTGGATTTCTGGCTTAGGTAGCAGGATAATCACAATATTATTCTGAAACCCAAAAAATAGATTAAGGCTAGGTCTAGGAAAGAAACTGATCATTCCATGTGTGGATATATATCTAAGAGTAATTCTTGTACAAGCAAAATAGGAGACATATATAAGAAACTTCTTAGAGACTGAGACAGAGAGAGATAAATTATTATTGTCTAGGTGGGCAGGCAGTTATTTTTCCCTATTACATGGATGTAGTTTTTTGGGTTTTGTTTTATTTATTGCAGGATTAGAAAGAACATGCATAAAATATTTGTCATGGATTCTGTTATATATTTGTACTTATTAAAAGACAAGATCTATGAAATCATTGGTCATATAAATAGCAGAAAACGACAGAAAGAAAAAGCACAAGTAGGGTGCTTTGTTTTATATTTTTAAGGTATTTATGCATTTGTTTTTAATAAGGTTGACAACATTTTAAATATAATGTAAAATCTTAAAGAACAATGGCAGCAAATTAAACAGAAGCAGAGCTGCAAAAACAAGACTTTTTTTTGCAAAAAGTTGCAAAAAAAAGAATATTGATATTAGAAATGATAAAAGGTAATAAAATATAAAGAATATTACATAAGAACACATTTGGTACCTTTTCCTGTTAAGGAAAAGATAAAAAGAAGTTTTAGGCTTTGTAGTCTTACACTAGTCAACTCTGCATTGTAGCAGAAAAGTAACAATAAACAATACATAAATGAATGGACTTAGCTTTGTTCCCATAAACCTTTATTTACAAAAACCACAGGTGGAGGGTGGGATCAGGTCTGTGGGCAGTAGTTTTCCCACCTCTAAAAACGATAAAGAAAAGGTGTAGCATGTAATCTTGGATTTCATGTAGATTTACAGAGGAACATGGATTCAACCAAATAGGAAAGGCTTTAATATGTGACATTGTTTAAATAATGTTGTAGACCTCATACATGGTCTTATGAGCTGAAAATATGGTGGAAAATTTTAAAAACTATATACCATCACTATTTCAAATTGTAGGTATGTATTATAATATCTAATTTAAAAAATAGGAGCATATCAGTGTTTGAATGTTAAGTTATTAATAAAAAGTAAGATATAAGCACTTGTGTAAACCTTAAACCAACATTCTCTCTCTTTACCTATCTCCATTCTGAAGTGAATGAGAAAAAAAAGACAATGAAACATATATACATTATCCATCTAAAAGTTATTTAAAACCTAATTTTAATTGTTTGGATTGTGTTCATTTAAGAGTTCTTTTAGGAAAACTATATGTCGCACAAGAGTTTTATAACAATTCTTCTGTAAGTGATGCTCCAATAGAATGTCCATTATGCTTGTCAGAACTGTCAAAGATTTTTTAGTAGAAACCATCTCCAGTTATTTGGTTCAAGGAAATATTAAATCGCATCTATGACATTAATAACACATGCCATGCTAAATGCTTTGTTACACAGAAAATTTGCAAAATATGTTTTAAAAAATGTCTTCTTAGATGTTCCTATTCAGATGAAGCCTACATCAAATACCTATGTTTGCAAATACTCATTAGAAAATGAGGAACAAGGTGAGTCCACCCTGCCAAAGGAGAACTAAACTGGAGATGGAAAAGAAAACTGTTTTCAGTTACCTCAAAATCCATTCGACATCTATTGTTCAGCATCTGGAGTATTCAGTGTGATGCTCTTTCTTTCCTTCCTTCTTTCTTTCTTTCTCTTTTATCTGTTCACTTGTTCCCTGTGTGGTTTGGAGATATTTACCCAGATAAGCAATGTTCTTAAATTAATCTGTTCCTGTGGGTGTGAACTCTGGGAAATAGTATCTTTTGAGGAAGTTATTTCAGTTATGGTATGGCCAGCTGAGTCAGGATGGGTCGTATCTTATTACTGAAGGCCTTATCAGGAAGGTCACACACGGAGAGAGAAAGTCACCGGGAGCAGCCGGGAATTGGAAGTCAGTAGAACCTGGAAGAGAAGGTATAAAGGAGACTAACTCAGGAGAGACCACCATGTGTACCACCATGTGAGAGAAAATCCAAGGAGCAAGAACTGCCAGCAGCCAGCCCAGAATGCCACAGTCTTCTGGGAGAAAGCATCACCCTAATGACACCTTGATTTTGGAATTCTAACTGGAAGCTGGAAGAAAGTAGAGTAAAACACTTCAAGTATTTGAAACATTTCAACACCCACCCAACTAGATTTCTGATTCCCATGAAAATGTATTACTCAAAAATGAAAGCGAAATAAAAACTTTCTCAGACACACACACAAAAAAATGTCAATAGAGCTGTCTTGCTAAAATGTAAAAATATTTTCAAGGATAAGGAAAATAAAACTTGGATTGAAATAAAGAAAGGAAGGTATAAATGAAGGTAAAATAAAATCTTTTATTTTTCTTATTCTTAATCTTAACTGATCTAATACATAACTGTTTAAGATAATTATAGCAATAATTTTTGCATGATTGTACCTAATGCATAAATGAAATAAAGACAGCAATACTTTAAGAAATGGGAGGATAAATTGGGAATACTCTAAGTTACTTGCACTATCTATAAAGCAGCATAGTGTTATTTAAAAGTGGATTTAGATTAGTTGGAGATGCATACTGCAAACCCTTGGGTAAGCACTAAAATTTTTTTAGAGAATATAATGTATATTCAAGAAAGAAAAGAAATAGAGTCATATAAATGTTAAATTAAAACCAGGGCAGTGCAACAGTGGCTCAGTGGCAGTATTCTAAACTGCCATGCTGGGGACCCAGGTTCAATTCCTGGAGCATGCCCATGTCAAAACAAACAAACAAACAAACAAAAAACCCATACAAGGCAGAAAAAGAGGGGAAGATTAAAAAGAAAGAAGAATAAGTATAATGAATAAGAAAGCACTATAAACATGGTAGATACTTTATCAATAATCACTTTAAATGTGAATGGCCTAAATATACCAATCAAAAGAAAAAAGATTGATTAAAAAATATTAGGATTCAATTATATGTTCTCTAAAATAAACCACTTTAAATATATTTAAATGTAAAAGAGACAGATTGAAGGTAAAGAGATGGAGAAAGATAGATCATGCTAATGCTCATCAAACCAAAGTTATCATAGCTTTATTAATTCTGTGCAAAGTAGACCCCAGAATGAGAATTACCAGATATAAATAAGGCACAATGTAATGATAAAGACATAAAAATCCTTAATTTGTATGCTCCTAACAATGGGGCATCAAAATATATTTGACAAAAGCCAATAGAAGTGAAAGGAGAAGTGGACAAATGCACTATTATAGTTGGAAACTTCAACATCCTTTTATCAGTAATTGGCAGATGCAACAGAGAGAAAATCTGATATAACAGAGAGACATATGTGAACTGGATCTCACCAGCAATCAAGTGAATTTCCTTAACATTTATACATTATTTCATTGAACAACAACAGAATAAATATTTTTCTCAACGTTCCATGCATGATTAACCAAGATAGACTAAATCCAGGGCATAAAACATATCTCAACAGATTTAAAAGAATAGAAAGATCATGCAATGTATGCTCTCAGATAACAATGATATTGAACTGGAAATCGATAGCCAAGACAGCTGGAAAATCACTAAAAATTTAGAAAATAAACAGCACACTTCTACATAGCACGTGGGTCAAGGAAGAAGTTTCAAAAAGATTTTTAAATATTTTGAAATGAATGAAAATTGAAAGAAAACATCAAAATTTCAGGATGCATTTAAAGGGGAGTTCAGAGAAATTTATAGCAGTGAATGTATAAAACAGAAAAAAGAAAACCCTAAAATCAATATAAGCAAAGACTCTACTTAGTAAACTAAAGACAGAGGAGAAATTAAAACCTGAAGCATGCAGAAGAAAATACATAATAAAATTAGAACAGAAATAAATGAAATTGAAAACAGGGTAACAATAGAGGCAACTAATGAAAACAAGAGTGGAGTATTTGAAAAGATCAATAATATTGATAAAGTCTGAAAACTTAGATGAAATGAATAAATTCATTGAAAAATGCAATCTACCAAAACTCACATGAGAAGAAATAGACAATCTGAATAGATCCACATTTATTAAAGGAATCTGTAAGTAAACACCCCCAAAATAAAACATCAGGCTCAGATGGTTTCATTGGCAAATTCTACCAAACATCTAAGGAAAAATGATAGCAATTCTCTGTGATATTTCTCAGAAAAAGAAGTAGTGAGAACACTTCCTAATCAATTCTATAAGTCCAACATTACTCTAGTATGAAAGCCAGATGAAGACATTGCAAGAAAAGAGAACTACAAACCAACACATCCATGAACACAGATGAAAATTTCTCAAGAAAATAATAGAACATTTCATCCAAAAATTCATATGTGCAGATATATTTATATCATGACCAAGTTGGATATTTCTCCAGGTATACCGTGAGAAGCAATTTTGTATCAATGGGCTAAATGAGAAAAATCACATGGTCATATCAATGCAGAAAAAGCATTTTAAATAACCCAACATCCATTTATGGCTAAATACTCTTAGCAAAGTAGAAAGAGAGCAGAGTTTCCTTCGCTGAATAAAAAACAATCTACAAGATATCTACAGCCAACATCACACTTAATGGGGAGAGACAAGCTAATGCAATAAGGAAAATAAAGGAAGAAAAAGGTGTACATATCTATAAAGGAAAGGGAAGGAAGAAAGGAATAAGACTATTTTTGTTCTCAGATGGTATGATTGTCTATTTAGAACATCCCAAAGAACTGAATTTAAAAAAAAAAAAAAAAAAAACTCCTGTACCTAATAAACAATGATAGTAAAGTTTTAGGATACAGATTAATATGCAAAAGTCAATTTATTTCCTATATGCCAATAACAAACAATTGGAATATGCAATTAAGAACACAAAACTATGTGTTCTAGTTTGCTAGCTGCTGGAATGCAATATTCCAGAAATGGAATGGCTTTTAAAAAGGGAAATTTAATATGCTGCTAGTTTACAGATCTAAGGCCAAGATAATATCCCAATTAAACAAGTCTATAAAAATGTCCAATCAAAGGCATCCATGGAAAGATACCTGGGTCCAAGAAGGCCGCTGAAGTTCAGGGTTTCTCTCTCAAGTGAGAAGGCACATGGCGAACATAGTCAGGGCTTCTCTCTCAGCTAGAAAGTCACATGGAGAACACGGTGTCATCTGCCAGTTTTCTCTCTTGGCTTCCTTTCATGAAGCTCCCCGGGAGGCATTTTCCTTCTTCATTTCCAAAAGTTGCTGGCTGGTGGGCTCTCTGCCTCTCGTGGCTATGTCATTCTATTCTCTCAGAATCTTCCCCTTTCTCCAAAATGTTTCCTCTTTTATAGGATTCCAGTAAATTTATCAAGACCGAACCGGATGGGTGGAGACACATCTCCACCTAATCCAGTTTAACGACCACTCTTGATTGAGTCACATCTCCAGGAAGATGATCTAGTTACAGTTTCAAACACAGAGTACTGAATAGGGATTAGAAGAAATGGCTGGATTTATAAAATTGGATTAGTATTAAAACATGGCTTTTCTAGGGTACATACACCCTTTCAAAGCAGCACAGTATTAGCAACAAGAATAACAAAAAAGATGATACATTTAGGACAAAATTTAACACTATATGTATTAGAGCTATGTAAGGAAAACTACAACACATGAAAAAAGGTAAAAGAAAATTTAATTAAATGAAGTCCAGTTCATGGATAGGAAGAGTCAAGATTGTTAACATATCAGTTCTTTTCAACTTGATCTACAGGATTTGTTGCAATTGCAGTAAAAATTGCAGCAATTTATTTTGTGGATGTTGACAAACTGATTCTAGTGCTCATAGGCGAAGGCAAAAGATCCAGAATAGCCACCGATACTACTTAAGAACAGAGTTGGAGGACTGACACTGTCCTATTTCAGGACTTATTATAAAGTTCCAGTAGTCATTACAGCATAATGTTGGCGAGATATTTCTGCTCTGTTGATATATTGTTAAGTCAAATAGGTCCACAGAACAGAATAGAACCTACAAATAGACCCATGCAAATATTGTCAAGTGGTCATTAATAAAGGAGCAAAGGCAATTCAAAAGAGAAAGTCAAGTCATTTCAACAAATGGTGCTGGAACCACTGGACATCCACATCTGGACATCCATGTGCATAAGAAAGAACCTAGAAGCAGACCTTATACCTTATGCTAACGTCAGTTTAAAGTAGATCACAGACCTGAGTAAATGTGAAACACAAAAGTATACAACTTCTCGAAGATAACATCGGAGAAAATCGAAGTGACTGTATCAGTCCGCCAGGGTTCTCCAGAGAAATAGAACATGCACACACATATTTATATATACAAATGAGATTTAATTTTAGGATTTGGCTTTCATAATTGTGGGGACTGGGCATATTTCAAATATATAAGGCTGACTGGCAGGCTGGAAACTCGGAAGGATTTTTTTCTTCAGTCCTCATTGAGGTAAAATGTTTTCTCAGGGCAGCCTCAAATTTTGCTCTAAAGGCCTTAAATTGATTGGAAGAGGCCCACCTATATTAAAAAGGACAATTTTTTTTTAAAGTCAAATGCTTATTGATGTTAAGCATATTTATAAAATGCCTTCAAAGCCATATCCAGGTTAGTGTTATTAAATACCTGGGCACAGTGGACTTGCCACATTGACACATAAAACTCAGCGTCACAGGGACACTGGGCTCCTCAGTGAGTTTTTAGATATTGCATCATTAACACAATCCATGAAAGAAAACATTTATAAGTTGAGCTTCATTAAGATTTTAAACTTCTGCTCTCCAAGAGTCACTGTTAACAATAGAAAGGCAAGGTATAAACTGGGAAAATATATTTACCGAACACATATCTGTTAAAAGACCCATAGCAAAATAAACACAGAACACTTAAAAATTTAATAAGTGAACAAGCATCCTGTTCTAGTTTGCTAGCTGCCGGAATGCAACACACCAGAGACGGATTGGCTTTTAATAAAAGGGGATTTATTTTGTTGGCTCTTCAGAGGAAAGGCAGCTGACTTTCCACTGAGGTTCTTTCTTACGTGGGAAGGCACAGGATGGTCTCTACGGGCCTTCTCTCCAGGCCCCTGGGTTCCAACAACTTTCCCTGGGGTGACTTCTTTCTGCATCTCCAAAGTCCTGGGCTGAGCTGCGAGTGCTGAGATGAGGAATGCTGAGCTGCTTAGGCTGTGCTACCTTGCGCTCTCTCATTTAAGCACCAGCCAATTAAGTCAAATGTCACTCATTGCAGCAGACACGCCTCCTAGCCGACTGCAGATATAATTAGCAACAGATGAGGTTCATGTACCATTGCCTCATGTCCGCAGCAACAAGACTAGGTATGCTCACCTGGCCAAGTTGACAACTGAATCTAACTAACACACATCCCAATTTAAAAATGGGCAAAAGATTTGAACAGATTTGAACAAACCTCACCAAACAAGAGATTTCCAATAGCAAATCCACATGTGAAAAGATGCTCGATGTTACTACCATTAGGGAATTGCAAATTACAACAATGAGATAACACTACACAGCTATCAGAATGGCTTAAACACAAAACATTAACATCAAATGCTGGCCAGGGCGTGGAGCCACAGGGACTCTCACTGGTGGTGGGAATGTAAAATGGCACAGACGCTTTGGGAGACAGTTTGACGGTTTCTGGCAAAGCTAAACATGGTCTTACCATAAGTCCAGCAATCTCACCCCTAGCTATTTACTCGGATAAGGTGAAGACTGATGTTCAACAAAAACCTGTCCATGACAGTTTATAGCTACATTGTCCTTACTTGACAAAAACTAGAGGCATCCAGGATATTCTTATAAAGGGGAATGATAAACAAATGGTGGTACATGTGTACACTAGAATACTATTCTGTGATAAAAAGAAATGAGATCTCAAGACGCAAAAAGATATGAAAGAATTTTAAATGCTTAGTGAAAGAAGCCTGTCTCAAAGGCTATATATTGTCCGATTCCAACAGTTTGGAAAAGAAACACTATTGAGACAGTGAAATGTTTCGTGATCAAGGGTAGCTCGGGGAGAGGTGTGGATAAGTGCACCCAGGGGATTTTTAGGGCAGTGAAATTATTCTTTCAGAAACTGTAATCGTGGATATAGTACATTATGCATTTGTCACAACCTATATAATCACATGAAATAATGAATGAACTATAATATAAACTATGGTATTAGCCAATAATGGTTCATAAATTGTAACTAAATTATCACAGAAAGGTAGGCTATTAATATTAGTGGAAACTGAAGAAGAGAGAGAGGGTATTGGGGAACTGTTTGTGCTACTTGCTTAGTAACCTGTAAACCTAAAACTGCTCTAGAAAAATAAATGCTATTAATAAAACTTTTCAAAATGTCCAAGGCAGGGGGGCTGAAAGGACTCGAGACACCCAAAGTTTAGAGTGAGGCACTAGGTAGCTGAAAGAGCAAGCTCAAAGACAAGCCAGTGGAAAGTGAAAATGAGGAAGTCACCAAAGAGAAATGTACTCTCCTGCAAGGGCAGAGTGGTTATAAATAAATACATTATATTTCAGGTACATTATCTCACTGGATGCTCCCAGCAATCCTCTGTTGTAGTTATTTCTGATTTTTCAGATGATTGAATAAAGGCTAATACCTGTGAACTTGTCTACAATCATCTATATAGTAAGCAGTGGAGACAGAATGTATAGCCATGTCCTCCTGTGACCTAGAACCTGTTATATAAATGTAGGTGACAGGCTAAGCAGATAAAAAGGGATGGTTTGCTTCTAAGAAGGGTGCGTGTGTGTGTGTGGGGGGGGGTGTGAGGTGTACATCTTTCTAAGGGCAGAAAAGTGCTAATCTCGGTTCTTCATTGAGATGGGCTCTTATTCATTTATTTATTTTAGAATGGTTGAAGAGTAAAAGACCCCAAGGAGGGCCTAAATAAAGATAAAAGGGTTAAAATAATGTGCATAAGAACATATCAGGAATCCGGTCTTTGCAATGCCCAATTCCGAGACAAATGATAAGGGATCAGAACACACAACAGAGCTGAGATGTTGAAAAAAGGGTCTTCAGAAGAGAAAGAGCCTAAGGAAAATGAAGGAAATAGGGAACAAGTACATGGGGGAGTCCCTGTGCTCAGGCAGTAGTATCTG
>PVIY010033688.1:0-27857 GCA_004026745.1 Myrmecophaga tridactyla
GGGCTCCCACAGGCGAGGGGAGGACCAAGCCGGGCTGGAAGGTGGCCCACCCCGGAGAAGGGGACAGAGCCGGGCGAAGGGCGGGGGCCGCTGTGGGGGCGAGGCCGGGGGGGTCACGAGGCAGAGAGCTGGGGAGCAGTGGAGGGGTGCAGGGGCTCCTTTGGGGAGCCGGGCTCAGGGGTTCGGGAATCTGCTCTTCAGCAGTGGAGTCTGGAGTGCTGAGTGATGCTCTGGGCCAGTCACTAGGGCAGAGGGCAGGACGGTGAGAGGGGTGGAGCGGGCAGACAGCACCTAGGAAGTGGCCTCCATTCAGGCGACAGCAGCAGAGTGAAAGGAAAGTGTGGCCTTGACGAGGTGTGGGGGCGTCAGCAGGACCACCTGTGAGACCACAGAGGCAGGAGGAGGGAGCAGATGCACTCCCAGGAGGTGGATTCCTCAGGGCGCTCCAGCAGCCTGCTCTAGCCAGCCTGAACTTGCTTCTGATGGGCTGTCCGAAAGCCAGAGACCAGCAGCCCCCAGGGATTTCAGGGTGAAAGAGAAGCACTATTTTGTTTTTTTAAAAATAGTGTTTACTCACCACTCATTTACCCACTTACTCACTCATTCATTCAATAAACATTTCTCGAAGGCCTCACTGCTCACTGCCTGCGCTGAGCTTTGAGGGAGTTAGAAAGGACGAGACGGGGTCCCGGTCCGAAATCTTGTGACATTTTCCTAATCCTACTCTCGAATTGTCTTCTACGTCTTAAACTTGTTTCTCCTCAGCAGTGACCAAATAGTATATCGGAAATAGAGCATTGCTGGAATCAGAGGGATCTCAGCCCAAATGCTGGCTTCCGCTTCTCATCAGCTGTGTGCTCTTCTTGTGCACATGTCGTGGCCTCTCTGAGCCACGTCTGGAAAATGAGGATGGCAGGAGTCTACCTCACCGGATTTTTGTGAGGATTAATTTAAAACCGTGTGGCATGTAAATGGTAGCTTTCTCAGTTATTTTCTCTGATAGTACCCGGGATTCTTAGTGAGAGCACCTCCAGTTTTGCAGTGTGAGTATGAGCATTCATCCGGAACAGCCCCTGGAATGAGCCCTGAAGACTTAGCGTCACTCATTGGGCCGGTATTCGGTATATCCGCGCAGGAAGACGCCTGCCCTGCCATCAGAGCCCAGGCAAATCGTGAGCCCTGGCACACTCCCAGCAAGATCCCAGGGTCCTGGCAAATCAGGGACAAGGCAGGGTTCACCCAAGCTGCACTCTCTACGACTCCACCGACTCCACCGGGGAAAGGGTGGAACCGTGCTCCTCAAGCTGCAGCCTCACCTTCTCACGCGCTGTCTTAAGGTGGTTGCCGGGTCCCTTGTGCTCTGACTTGTAACCTGGGTCCCCTTAGGATTGGATTATAACCTTTTTGTAGATGACTTCCAAAACTCTGGTTTGAAGCTCTGTCTTGAGTACCAAACTCTAGATATTTCACTGGCACTTTAAACTCAGCAGGCCCCAAGCTGGACTCAGTTTCTCTTCCTCAAACCTGCTTTGCTTTCTGTGTTCTTCTTCTTTACTTCTCTAAATGGTGTTTCCATATTTCCAGCTTCCTATTCCTTACTCTTTGGTGTCTTCCTTTCTTCCTCCTTCTCTCCATCAGCTTTGCTCTCCATATATCACCAAGTCAGGATGAGTCTCGGTTACATCTCTCCTCTCCTCCCTCTCCCCTCATTGCCGTTATTGCTCAAGTCCTCTTTGCTTCCCATGAGGGAATCATGTTCTCATCAAGAATTTTGCATAATCTCTTACTGCGGGGCTGTATCTATTCACGCTCCATTGCGTCCTGTGCACTGCTGCCAAGTCCGCCTCAGAAGCCCTGTGTCTCGTCACCTCATTGCTCACGTCCCTAACATTTCACAATTTCCTGTGGATACAAGGACAGATGGATCAGGCTGCTGCCCAGTGTCCTCCAAAACCTGGCTCTGACTTTTCCAAGGCATATTAGTTTTCTTTTACTTTTTTTTTAATTGTGAAAAATAACATACAAAAAAGCAATACATTTCAAAGCACGCCACAACAATTAGTTATAGAACAGATTTCAGAGTTTGGTATGGGTTACAGTTCTATAATTTGAGGTTTTTCCTTCTAGCTGCTCCAAGACACTGGAGACTAACAGAAATATCAATATAATGATCCAGCAGTCATACTCATTTGTTAAATCCTATCTTCTCTGTTACAACTCCTCCTTCTCCTTTGAGCTTTCTCCCACTCTTTAAGGGTATTTGGGCTATGCCCATTCTACATTTTTCATTTGGAAGGGGCTGTTGATACTATGGGGTAGGGAGATGGAACTGGTTGATGTTCTGGCGAGGCTGGGCCCTCTAGGTTTCAGGACTTATCTGGACTAGAACTCATCTGGAGATTGTAGGTTTCTGGAAAGTAATCATAATGCTTGGAACTTTTGTTGAATCTCAGGTAGACCTTACATGTTCCTTAGTGTTGGCAGGAATGGTTTTGATTAGGGTTTGGCAAACCATGGTAAACAGCAATATTTAGCTGAAGCTTGTATAAGAGTCATCTCCAGAATAGCCTCTTGACTCGAACTCTCTCAGCCACTGATACCGTATTTTGTTACAATTCCTTTTCCCTTTTTGGTCAGGAAGACATTGTCGATCCTATGGTGCCAGGGCCAGGCTCATCCCTGGGAGTCATCTCCCACATTGCCAGGTAGACTTTCATCCCTGGATGTCATGTCCACATAAGGGGGAGGGCAATGATTGTCCTTGTAGAATTGGGCTTAGAGAGAGTGAGGCCACATCTGAGCAACAACAGAGGTCCTCCAGAAGTAACTCTTAGGCATAATTATAAGTAGGCTAATCTTCTCCACTAAAAAAATAAGCTTCATAAGAGCAAGCCTCAAGATCAAGGGCTTGTCCCTAATGTTTGACACAGTACCAGGGGATTCCCTGGTGGTAAAGTCTAATGGTTCCATAGTTTTCTCCCATCCCTCAAGGGACTTTGCCAATACTTTAAATTATCTGCTCACCATACTCTGGGATGTATCTGGGCATTACGTCAAGACATACAGAATTACAAGCCCTCACTCCCATTCTGGGCTCCCTGTGCTTGGTTGTTTAAATGATCTGTCCAGACAGGTTGAATCTGATTATGTGCAATGGAAAATTTAGGGTTCGGACAAAATAAACCTCTCTACCTTTGGTCTCACAGAGTAGGTGAAGTTCTAAAATACAGTGTCCTCCTTACCCCTGCATTCTGATCAGCTTCGTTCTTATGTCTAATTAAAACTTTATTTCTTTTTCAGCTTCTTTAACAGTTGTTGTGTGTGGCAATGCTGACTTTCAGACCTGCAGAACTCCTACTCTGAGTCTTAGGTGTCACACAGGTACCCAGAGTTACAGGGAAATAGATCATACATACATGGCACCTCTCAGAATCTAGAAATAACAATTACAGCTCTGGACTGAAAGTGACTGCTGAAAGAGCTTACAATCTAGGCCCCAAGTTTCTTATAATTATTTTGTTCTTTTGTTTCCGACTTATTTTGCATCACATAATGTCCCCCAGGTTTACTCACATTGTTGCACGCCTCACAACTTCATTCCTTTCTGTAGCAGCACAATATTCAATCATATGCATACACCACAGTTCACCAATCTACTTCTCAGTCAGTGCATCCTTTGGCCGCCTGCACTTTTTAGGCATCATGTACAATGCCCAGCGCTCAATAGGCCATGCCTCACGCTATCCTCATTTAGTTGTATAATCATCAACATTCTCAATTTTAGAAAACTTTGTTGCTCCCAAGAGAAAAATAACCAATAAATACACTGTCACCAAATGGAGAATCCAAACCTCCCCTTAACTGTTATTGTTCCCTCTCTCCGATGATGCGCCCCTGGCGCTGTGGCGCTGTTGCTGTCTTCCGGTTAAACTTAGCCCAAAGCACGCAACGGCAGTTTCTGCCCATACCCTGGCAGTGCTTACACTTTGTACAAGATTCATAACGCTGAAATGGTTCATACAGAGCTAGTTTATATTTGTAGTGCTCAGTGGTAGGACACATGGGTCTATACAACCCCTTTCAATCATGTTCACCTTCAATATGGTGATATGACTTATAGATCCACTAGTGACACCTTCACCTCTACCTATTCCCTGACAATTAAGCAAACCTCATTAGCTAGCCATTCACCCATCTCTAGCTTCCATCTACCTCCTGACAATTAAGCAAACCTCATTAGCTAGCCATTCACCCATCTCTAGCTTCCATCTACCTCTAAGTCCCCTATATTCTGTATTGTAAGCCTCTGATTTTACCTTTACCATGGTCATAAAAGTGGAGTCATACAGTATCCTTTTGTGTCTGGCTTATTTCACTCAGCATTATGTCCTCAAGGCTCATCCATCTTGTCTTGTGCTTCAGGACGTCATTTTGTTTTACTGCTGCATAATATTCCATCACGTGTTTATACCATATTTTGTTTATCCATTTGTCTGTTGATGGGCATTTGGATTGTTTCCATCTTTTGGTGATTGTGAATAATGCTGCTATGAATATCATTGTGCAAATGTCTGTCTGTGTAACTGCTTTCAGCTCTTCTGGATATATACCAGGTAGTGCTGTTGCTGGGTCATAGGGCAGCTCGGTATTTAGTTTTCTGAGGAACTGCCAAATTGTCTTCCATGGTGGCTGCACCATTATACATTCCCACCAGCAGTGCAGAAGTGTCCCAGTTTCTCCACATCCTCTCCAACATTTATAGTTTCCTGTTTGTTTAATAGCAGCCATTCTTATAGGTGTGAGGTGGTATCTTCTTGTAGTCTTGATCTGCATTTCCCTTATAGACAATGAAAATGAACATCTCTTCTTGTGCTTTTTAGCCATCTGTATTTGCTGTTCAGAAAAATGCCTATTGATATCTTTAGCCCATGTTATAATTGGGTTGTTCTTTAGTTAGTGAGTTGTATGGTTTCTTTATGTATACAGGATATCAAACTTTTTTTCGATACGTGATTTCCAAATATTTTCTCCCATTGAGTTGGCTGCCTCTTCTCATCTTTCTGACAAAGTATTTTAAGGCACAAAAGCATTTGATTTTGAGGAGTTTCTATTTATCTAATTTTTTCTTTCATTGCTTATGCTTTGGGCGTAGAGTTTAGGAAGCTACCTCCTATTACTACGTCTTGAAGATGTTTCCCTGTGTTTTCTTCTAGGAGTTTTGTGGTACTGGCTCTTACATTTGGATCTTTGATCCACTTTGAGTTAATTTTTGTATAGAGTATAAGGTAAGGGTCCTCTTTCATTCTTTTTGATATTGATATCCAGTTCTCCCATGCACATTTATTGAAAAGACTATTTTGTCCCAATTCAGTGGATTTGGGGGCTTTGGTGAAGATCAGTTGACCATAAATTTGGTGGTCTATTTTTGCACTCTTGATTTGATTCTTTTGGTCAATTCTTCTACCTTTGTGCCAGTACCATGCTGCTTTGACCACTGTGGCTTTATAATAAGCTTTAAAATGAGGAAGTGTTAAGCCTTCCACTTTGCTATTCTTTTTTAGGATTTTTTTTTTTTTTTTAGCTATTCTGGGTCTCTTTTCCTTCCAAATGAATTTGATAACAAGCTTTTCCAAGTCTTCAAAGTAGGTTCTTGCAATTTTTATTGGTACTGCATTGAATCTGTAGATCAATTTGGATAGAATTGACATCTTAACTACCTCTAACCTTCCTATCCATGAGTAGGGAATGTCTTTCCACCTATCTAGATCTTCCCTGATTTCCTTTAGTAATGCTGTGTAGTTTTCTGCGTACAGGTCCTTTACATCCCTGGTTAAGTTTATTCCTAGATACTTGATTTTTTTAGTTGCTATTTTGAATGGAATTTTTTCCTTAATTGTCTGTTCAGTTAGGTCATTGCTTGTGTATAGGAACCTTACTGATTTTTGCACATTAATCTTATATCACACCACTTTGCTGAATTTGTGTATTAGTTCAAGAAGCTTTGTTGTACATTTCTCGGGATTTTCCAAGTATAGTAACGTGACATCAGCAAATAATGAAAATTTTACTTCTTTAGTTATGATTTGGATGCCTTTTATTTCCTTTTCCTGCCTAACTGCTCTGGCTAGAACTTCTAGTACAATGTTGCACAGTAGTGGTGACAGAAGAGATACTTGTCTTGCACCCGATCTTAGGGGTAAAGGTTCTCCTCTCACCATTGAGTACGATGTAGGTTATGTTTTTTTCATATATGCCCTTTATCATATTGAGGAAGTTTCCTTTGATTTTTTCCCTTTGAAATTCTTTTCTCAGAAAAGGATGCTGAGTTTTGTTGAATGCTTTCTCAGCATCAATCGATATGATCATGTGATTTTTCCCTTTTGATTTGTTGATGTGCTGTCTTACATTAATCAATTTTCTTGTGTTGAACCATCCTCGCATTCCTGGTGTAAACCCCATGTGCTGGTTTGAAATGGTGCATGTCCCCTAGAAAAGCCATGTTTTAATCCTAATCCCATTTTGTAAAGGCAGATGTTTCTTCTAATTCCTATTCAGTATTGAATGTTTGAAACTGTAAGTAGATCATCTCCCTGGAGATGTGATGTAATCAAGAGTGGTTGTTAAACGGAATTAGGTGACGACATGTCTCCACTCATTTGGGTGGGTCTTGATTAGTGTCTGGAGTCCTATAAAAGAGGAAATATTTTGGAGAATGAGAGAGATTCAGAAAGAGCAGAGCAGAATGACATAGCCACGAGAAGCAGAGTCTACCAGCCAGTGACCTTTGGAGATGAAGAAGGAAAATGCCTCCTGGGGAGCTTCATGAAACAGGAAGCCAGGAGAAAAAGCTAGCAGATGATGCCATGCTCGCCATGTGCCCTTCCAGATGAGAGAGAAACCCTGACTGTGTTCTCCATGTGCCCTCTCACTTGAGAGAGAAACCGTGAACTTCATTAGCCTTCTTGAACCAAGGTATCTTTCCCTGGATGCCTTAGATTAGACATTTCTATAGACTTGCTTGCTTTAATTTTCTCAGCCTTAGAACTGTAAACTAGCAACTTATTAAATTCCCCTTTTTAAGAGCCATTCTGTTTCTGGTATATTGCATTTCCGGTAGCTAGCAAACTAGAATAGTATTTAGTCGTGGTGTGTAATTCTTTTACTGTGTCATTGGATTCAATTTGCTAGTATTTTGTTGAGGATTTCGGCATCTATACTCATTAGGGATATTTGCCTGTTGTTTCCTTTCTTATAGTGTCTTTACGTGGTTTTGGCATTTGAGTGATGCTGGCTTCTTAAAATGAGTTAGGTAGAGTTCCTTTTCCCTCAGTTTTTTGGAAGAGTTTGAGCAGGATTGGTGTTAGCTCTTTTAGAAATGTTTGATAAAATTCCCCTGTGAAGCCATCTAGCCCTGGGCTTTTCTTTGTAGGAAGATTTTTGATGACTGATTGAATCTCTTTACTTATGATTGGTTTGTTGAGATCTTCTATGTCGGTGTAGCTTGTCTGTGTGTTTCCAGGAATTGGTCCATTTCATCTAAGTTGTCTAGCTTGTTGGTGTATAGTTGTTCATAGTATCCTCTAATGAATTAAAAAAAATTTTTTTTCAGGGTCTGTGGTAATGACCCCCCTCTCATTTCTGATTTTTAAAATTTGCATCCCCACTCTTTTTTCTTTGATAGTCTACTTTGCTAGCTACCGAAATGCAATATATCAAAAATGGAATGGCTTTTGAAAAGGGGGAATTTATTAAGTTGCTAGTTTACAGTTCTAAGACTGGGAAAACGTCCAAATTAAAGCAAGGCTTTAATTTTAAGGAATCCAGGGAAAGATACCTCGGTTCAAGAAGGCCAATGACATTTCTCTCAACTGGAAGGGCTCATGGTGAACACGGCAGCTCTTGCTAGCTTTCTCTCCTGCTTCTTGTTTCATGAAGCTCCCCTGGAGGCGTTTCCCTTTTTCATCTCCAAAGGTCTCTGGCTGCTGTGGGTTCTCGCAGTTCTTGTAGGTCTCGGGACTCTCTCCAAATGTTTCCTCTTTTAAAGGATTCCAGTAAACTAATCAACACCCACCTGGAATAGGTGAGTCACATCTCCATCTAATCAAAATTTTAATACCCACAATTGGGCAAGTCACATCTCCATGAAGATAATCTAATCAAAGATTTTAACCTACGTTATTGAATAGGGATTAACAAGAAACTTGCTCCCACAAGATTGGATGAGGATTAAAGCATGGCTTTCCTAGGTTACATAATCCTTTCAATCCGGCACCGATCCATCAATTTTATTGCTTTTCTCAAAGAACCAACTTATGGTTTTATTGTTCTTTCTATTGTTCATTTAATTCTACTTTAATCTTTGTCTTTTTCTATTTGCTTTGTGGTTGGTTTGCTCTTCTTTCTCTAGTTCCTCCAGGTGAGCAGTTAAGTCCTTGATTTTTGCTTGTTCTTTTTTTTAATATGCTGTATGGTGGGGGTCACATTTCATCCTTTTTCTATGTGACGATTCTGTTATTGCAGCACTGTGTGTTGAATTTTGTGGGGGGCAGCGTAAGTGCATGGGCTGGGAATCAATGCAGGTCTCCCACATGGCAGGTGAACATTCTACCACTGAACTACCCTGGCACCCCTTCGTTTTTTTTTTTTGTTTGTTTGTTTTTTTGCATGGGCAGGCACGGGGAATCGAACCTGGGTCTCCGGCCTGGCCGGTGAGAAGTCTGCCACTGTGCCCCTGTTGCCTGCCCCCATTTTTTTTTTCTAATGTAGGCATTTAGGGCAGTAAATATCCCCCTCAGCACAGCCTTTGCCACACCCCATCACATCTGGTGACAAATTACACCCAGAGCTAGCAGCTTAAAGGAGCACTCACTTATTATCTATGTCATTTACTGTCGTTTGTTTCTGTGGGTCAGGAATCTGGGCATGGCAACCCGGATCCCCCAGCCCAGCGTCTCTGCATGGCTGCAGTCCAGATGAAGCCGGACGGCAGCATCTCAAGGTGTGATTGGGGCAGGATCTGCGTCCAGGGTCACCCAGCGGTTGTGGGCGGGATCCAGTGTCTTGTCGGCTGCCGGGCTGAGGATCTTGGGTCCTTGCTGGTTGTTGATCAGAGGCCACTCTCGTTTCTTTGTGAAGGGGGCTGTTCTTAGGGCACGTCCCAGGCCCAGGACGACCTGCAGGGCAGAGCCCAAGGCGGCCTGCCGGGGGCAACCGCAGCTCACCACATTTACAGCACGTGTCTTTATTAAATGTTTTTGAAAGAATCACAAGTGCAGAAAAGCTGCAGTAGAAATAACTATTTTTCCTCAACCTTTTAAGTTAAGTTGGCAGCCTGACAGAAAATTTTAGGGTGTATTTTCGACAAAGGAATCTTCTATAGAACAACAGTACAATCCACAAAATCAGAAAATCAGCCTCGATGCGTTACTGCCCTCAGATCCCGTTCAAAGTTGTATCAGCTGTTGCCCCAGTGTTCGTTACGGCAGAAGGGTCCAGGTTAGAGCGCGTGTGGCGTGTGCCAAGTCTCTTTCGGTCGATTTCAATCTGGAACAATTCCTCCCATAATCAGGCCACTTTGAAGCTGACGGATGAGTTATTTTGTAGCGGGTCCTCGGTTTGGCCTGCCTGGGGTTTCCTCGGGTTAGATTCCGGTTACTCACGCTTGCACAGAAGGGGTGCTGCGCTTCCTGGTTTGTGCCAGGCGGGTGAAACCCCCGTTCTCCCCATTACTGGTGAGGCTGGCTTGGATCGCGCTATAAAATGATGTCTGCCCGGATTCTCCATTGTCAGTTTACACCTCTGATCTTTTTAGTTAATAGTTTGTGTGAAAAAATTTTGACACCGTATAATATCTTATTCCTCAACAAAGTTTCCATTTATTATTATTTATTATTTTATAATTGTATGACCCATGGGTTCCTATTTTATTCAATTACAATCTTTACTGTCATTATTTATTTTGATACTCACGTTGCCCTCAGTTTGGCCATCAGAAGCCCTTCAAGCTGGCCTTTGTGAGCTTTTGGTACGTCCCTGTCATTCTTTCAATCTTATGCTCTCCCTGCTGCTGCCTTGAAACCAGACACTTCTCCAAGAAGCCGAAGTTCTTTTTAGTGGAGGATGGCATTTGGAGACTGAGATTTGTGCAGTGGATGTGTTTATTGCTACTGGGGTGTGGCTGCTCCTAGGGCCTCTCCGTGGACAAAGCTGAGGGACAGAGCCATGGACACACACACATTTGCGTCTACATTTAACTCCACATCTAGCCATGTGTAGTGCAGACAATACCTCCAGTTCCCGCCCCACAGAGGCACTCTCATTTCCCTGTTTCCGTGTCTCTAACAGTGAGAACCTGGCCTCCGTGCTCCTTGGTCCCTTTACTTATCTGATCAGTGCCCCCCATGAAGTCAACCCCCTCTCCCCAGGGCACCCCCTTGCCTGCTGAGATGCCCCCTCAGGCTTCTCTGGCTCTGTCCACGCCAGGGTTGCAGGAAGAGCTGCCGGCTGAAGCAGGCCGGTAGAGCGGCTCGCTGCAGACACGTGCGCCTTCCAGGGAAAAGGAAGAATGCTCAGGCCGGAACCAACTCCAGGAGGTGGGGGGCTCAGAGAATTCACTCCCAGGCCTTGAGGTCCAATCAAGGAAATCCAACATCTGCACAGCTGAAGTTCAGAAGTGTTAATGACCAGCGACTCCTTTTTTAAAAAACTTCTATCTTCCCCATTTATGAACCAGAATCTCTATAGCAATTACCCTGTGCCTGTCCTAGCAGGCGCCGTCCGTAAATGGAGAGGAATTGTATTCCTGAAACCACATAATAGATTAAACCCAAGAATCTCATCGGAACCTCATTCAGAGGATGAGATTTTAGCTGATGGGCTGATGAGATTTAGATTTAGATCTTGAGATTTTGCTGATGCTGTAAGTGGAATGAGGACGGGGTGAATGTGTTCTGAATGTGAGAGGGATTTGATCCTTGGGGGTCAGAGGTGATGGCGTGGGGGACCCCTAAGGTGGTCTCAGGAGCGTGTCCTGGAATGCAGGCGGGACCTGTGACAGCGACAGCACACGCCGCTCCCGAGGCCACATCACGTCGTATGGGAGCTGCGTGGCGGCCTGGCAGGATTCCTCTGCAGTCGTGAAGGCACACAGCTGTGCTGTGGGGCAGTGGGCGCTGGCACTGGCCGGAGGCAGGCGCTGCAGTCCTTCAGCCCCGGGGTACGGCGCTGCTACATGCGCTCGGAAGAGAGCCCAGCGCGCCAGAAGCAGCTGCAGCCTGGCTGACGGCTGGACGGCAGCTCTGGGTGACCCGCACGAGGGCCCAGGTGTGCTGAGCCCAGGCTCCTCAGCCACAGAAGCGGAGAAGTAATAAACACATGGTTTTAAGCTGCTAAGTTTTCGGTAGTTTGTTAGACAGCAGTGGAAAACTGCGCCAGACTTTCCCGCCCTGGTCTGCCCTCGGCCCCGTTCTCTGCCTTTGCTGGAGCCCTGCCTCCCCCCCCAACCCCGGCCCCCACCCCAAGATCAAACCCACTTTGGATTTTCTACCAGAGAAGAGTTTTATGGTAAGTTTCAGTATTTATTAACCTCATTTCTTGCTCCTTTGGCATCTCCAGGGTTGGCTTTTGTGGAAGGAGCCAAGCGTTGGTGCAGATTTGTCTTCCTGCTCCTGTGATTGCAAGTGGACGCCATGCGGTGAGCGGATCGGCTGGAGGCTGCTGGGAGTTCAGCTGAGGGGCAGCTGCTGCGCTGGTGAGGAGAAGGCAAGGAAGGAACCTGGGAAGAAGTGGGTGGGTTTGAAAGAAGGTGTGAGGTTCCCTTCAACCTCAGCCCCAGAGATAACCAGTGCTGGTGTTTGGTGCAGTTTTGGGCCTTCCTTTCCTATATACATATATTTTTCATGTTTACATTACTGGGATGATGTGTATATAGTTTTGTATAATGGCCTTTATTTACCCTTATCTTCTCATGTCCAATTTTCTAAAATACTGAATATTATTTTAAAATATGGTTTTAATAGGCCACCGCCTTCTTGTTGGTTCCTGGAGCCACACTAAGCCATCGTATGAATGGAAAGTAACTAGGAGAATTAGGGGGAAGCACTGAGTGAATGAAGCTGCAGAGATAGAGGAGATGAGCTATAAATGCCGCGGGTCCTATGTCTGTGGGCGGGGGAGTGGGCGCCACCTGAGCTGGACTCGCAGCTGAGACGTGGCCTGGGGGGCAGGGCTAGGGCTCGGCGGTCAGCCCTGACAGCAGGCACCCTACCCCCGGGCCAACACGTAGCCCGCTGGCCCGGCCACCAGGTACTCGAACTGGTCAGCATTTACTGGGTGGTCAAAGTGACCTGACTTGTAGTGGATAAGGGAAAAACTTTTCAAGTGGCCCATCAGAAGGAAAGCAAGCATAAGCTGTGGTGTTGGGACGGCAGCTGGCTGTCAACAATTTTTAATGGGTCCATTTAAAAACCAGATCCTTCATTGCCTCCTCTCCCCACGCGGGAGATGCAAAACTAAACTGCAATCCTCTTCTCAGCACTTTCTGCCCTCACATAGACTGCCCGACACACACACACACACACGCACACACACGCACGCACGCACATCTCCACACCCCTCACTATCCCAGAGAGACCTGGGCAGGCCAGGCAAATGGTCATGCAACTGCAGATTTATCTCTGATCTCTAAAGATCCTCTCTTCCCACTTTGCGCTCCCCAAACCCCTGTCTCCACTACCCCTTCCCCACCTGGGACGAAGTAGAGCCTGTTTCCCACGCCTCCCTCAGGAGGCTACCTCACAATGGAAGCCAGGGCGTTTGCAGAGAGGACAGGTGCTGGGGTGGGGAAGGAAAGTGTTAGCCGACAGGCTTCATGCTTGTGGAAATATCTGTACTTTAGTGGGACTTTGAGGAGAGAGAAGCTGCGTATGCAGCCCATGCCCCGAGAGAGAAGCCACATGGAGGGAAGACTCTGGGGGCTGATGTCTGGGGCAGGGCCCTGCACAGCTCTAGGCTGAGGCTAGCCTTTGGAGACGTTTTCCTGTCTGTCTGTGGCCTCTCTCAGATAGACTCCTGACTGCTGCAAGGTGGCAGGCAGAGCCCCTGCAGGTGTCTGACTTGCCCTCCCCCCACTTTCCTCCTGGTCTCGCTGGGAGATGGCGGGAAGAATGGTGGGAAGTTGGGAGAATGCCTGTTTCACCCCAAACTGGGAGACAAACTGTTAGAGATTATTTCCTTTGCTTGCAATGTAGGTATGGGAGAAATGGAATTTTCTATGAAGATCTTGATTTGGAATGAGCTACAAAAACTAGTTGGACTATCAACCTCCATTTCTTATGGTACTGTCTAATAGAAACCTCCAAACTGGCAAAAACTACATACTTTTTAGTATCATAAAATAAAAATTTATCTTGTAATTTTTCTGTGTGTTGTTTAAGTTTCTAAATGTCTTCTCGTGGGAAGAACGTTCTTTTATTCTGAGACTCTCTCCTATCTTTTAACACATTCTTGTTTCCTGTGTTTGGTATATTGTCTGCTTTGTTTGGTATTATTATTTCTGATCCTTTTTTCTTATGTTTGCTATTGTTGTTATTTCTATGTTTGGTATTGTTATTATCTGTGTATGTTATAACTGTTTTGTGTTTTTATAATACAGTTTCACAAATTATTTTTGGTATTAAAATATCCTGGGCACAAAAACATGGTAGACAAAAGTGACACAGGCAGAGATTTGGCTTTGTTCACTGCTGCACATGCAGCCCCTAAGGCTATGAAGACACCAGTGAGCATCTATCGAATAAAGAAACATGGGATAAAAGGGGGCTTTTAAAAATACGTTCTTACCTGCCACAAGAATTGGCCCCTCTATTATCAGTTCGTACATTTCAAAAATTTACTGATTGATGAAATTCTTGGGAACCCTGGTTAAGAGGTTACAACTGGGAGTTGAATCAACCTGGGTTCAAATTTGGCTTGACCCTGGGCAAGTTACTCAACTTCTGCGGCTCTCAAGTTCCTCACCTGAGAAGGGGGCAGCACTAGTGACCACTCACAGTGGGGTCTGAGGGTTGCAGAATGCGGGCGGGTGCTGGGGTGGCCAGGTGACCTTGGCTGGTGGTTGTCAGACCCCACCAGGGATGGGCTGTTACCCGCGAAGGCCATGGAGCCCGCACCGGCCCTGACACCCGCTGCTGAGACGCCGGGAGAGAAAGGCTTATTCCCAGGTGCCAAGTGGGGGTTCAGGGCCTGGCGCCCCGAGTCTGCTCCCCATGCTGCAGCCACTCAGATGGTTTTGTGAGAGAAGAGGTGGGCAGGGTGAGGGCACAGCGGCCCCAGATGATGGAATGAGGGGTGCCCTGATTATTGATCATGGGCAGACTGGGCGCGTGCTCAGAGGACACGAGTGAGAGACGGGGCCGAGGTCCAGGTGATGTCTGTGAAAGTGTAAGCCACGCGCGTCAGGTGGGCCCACCCGGCTGCAATCCAGGCCCCGTCATCAGGGTAACGTTGCACTTGGGGTGGGCTAGCTCTGGGCTGACCCGAGACCCGCATTAGTAAACATTAGGGGCTGTCTTTAGGGGTCACAAGACTCTCAAGTGGAAAAACCAGGTAACTGGGTACAAGGGAAGGTCAGTCACAGGTTTTTACAATCACAGGGGCGGAAGAGAGGTCAGAGAGCCAGGCAGGTGAGTGACAGTTTAGAGATTTCAGGAATTTCCCTCGACTCCAGGACACCTGACAGCAGAAAGGAGCATCTGTGTAGGTTCAGCGATCACAGATCGTCCTTAAATCCTGACGGCCCCGTTACAGGATTGGGGGCCGCGTGCCCGGCCGCGAGGTGTGACTGGGCCAGCCTGCCGGTGTGTGGCGAGCTGTCTGGAGGCAGCGTGTTCGGCTTTGCTCCTGGTGTCTGAGGAATCCGCGGGGTCAGATGGGGAGCCAGGGCTCAAACTCAGCTGCCCTCAGGCCTAGATGTGTGAGGGCGAAAGGCACACGCTTTCCAGGAAAGCGTAATTTTATTTCTTAAAAGAACCTTAAAAGTTCATTTAATTTTTCACTAGGAGTATATTTTTATGGTTCAAAAAACGAAGCACTTAATGAGCATGAGCAGTTTTATTACAGGCAGAATCACGTAATAAAACTTCCCCCCTCCCAGCACCTCTGGGAGGTGTTCCTGTTGCAGTTACAGGAACGGAGGCTCCGGGAGGTAAACCGTGTGCTCCGGGGCCTTGCTGCAAGTCCTGGCCCGTTTCACTTAAACCCTAACCCTCAGCTCTGTCCACCTGGGAACCTGGGAAGGGGGTGCCCGCCTGCCCCTTGGGGCCTGTGAGTGCGGGACCAGGTAAGGCGTGTCCTTATGGGCCTCCTGCCCTGCAGTGAGGGCCCGGCCCTGCTCGGCAGTTACAACTGGGTGATTTCACCTCCTCCTGCTGGTGTGAAGATGACGCCTATGTCTGTATATTCAGCTGCAATCCATTTACTTTCCACATTCCCACTACCTGCCAGACATTTTATTGTTTGTTTGCGTGGACAGGCACCAGGAATCAAGCCTGGGCCTCCGGCACGGCAGGCGAGAGCTCTGCCTGCTGAGCCACCGTGGCCCGCCCCCCGCTAGACGTTTTAGCCAGATACTCTGCTAGCATTTCGTACATTTCAAACTAAGCCCTCTCCTTGCCACCCCGTGCATTCCTGAGCTTCTGCCAGATTTTTCTATTTCTGTTGACAGCATCCAGCCTTCGAGTGGGACTTCCTTTCCCACACCCACTGACCCGGCCAGTGAAGTTCTGTGAATTCTGTCAACTGTAAAAACTGTCTGTTAGAGTTCTCCAGAGAGAGAGCCGACAGGGGAGCTCTGTGAATAGGAGACATGGAAGGTATCCCCACTACCGTGGGATGGAAGCGTCCAGCGTCCGCGGGGCAGCTGGGAAGCCGGCGGCCCTGAGGAAGGGTCTGGACGAGCCCACAGGAGGGGCTTGCCGGCTGAAGGCACAGGAGAGAATCTCTCCCTCCTTGAAAGCCTTCGACTGATTGGATTCTCTCCTTGTGGGCTTAGTTTTCAACTTGGTTCTCAGCCAGGTGAAGTCCAAACCCTCCCTGTGGCTTTCAGATGCCTGTCAGTGGCTCTCGCCCTCCTGGCCCCGTCTCCTTTCGTCCCCTGGGCTTCGACTAAGCAGATCCATGATTGTGTTTCACACACGCCCAGGGCTTTCCCACTCGGGGTCTCGGTGTAAGTTGTTTCCTTCTTTGGGACTGTATCCAACCCCTTACCTTTCAATCTTCTTCTCAAACATGTTTTCCCCTTGGTGGGCTTTGCTGCCCCCTGCAGCAGGGCAGCCCGTCCCTCTCCCTTCGCTGGCCCACGGATGCTCTTAGTACCCGCATGGGGGCCTGGTCGCGATGGCCTCCTGCTCCCCGGGAAAGGAGGGGACAGACACAGTCCTCTGGCCCACGGCTACCTCCTGCAGCCCCTAAGCAGCACGGCGCCCACGACAGCGGAGGCGGCCCGGCGGGAAGACAGCTCGGGTGTGCCGTGGGTTCCCTTTCCCAGGGCAGCCGGGTGGCAGGGCCGGGCCTGGTGGTGGGTTGGCCTGGGAGGCCCTGTGGTGCCCGCCCTGGGCTCGGGGGTGACCGAGGACGGTGGATGGGGCAGAAACATCCCTCCTCCTGCCCGCCCTTCCCTCCCTGAGCCTGGCGGGCTCTCACCTCCACCCTCTGCTCAGATTCTTACTCTCTTCCTTCCTTTTCCCTCCGCTCTTTTGCTCTTGCTGCAGCAGGACAGGAGGCCATGGGCCCGGCCGGGCGGAGAGCAGAGGCTGACACCCTGCCCCAGCCGACTCCCATTGCCCTCACTGACATTCACCGAGCGGGCGCCAGGAGACCCAGCACTGAGGCCGGGAGGAGACAGAGCTTGGAGGAGGGGCCATGTTGATGGCACATGGTTGACGGACCTCTAGCCAGAAAGTGGCCTGAGAGACCTGAATGTTACCTGAAATCTGCTCCCGCTTTGCGGCATGACCTTGTTTGAATCATGCCCTGTCCTGGGCCTCGGCTTATTTAGGTACAGGAAGAAAGTCAGACTGAGTTATCAAGCCTTAAATTATGTTTGCAGTTTGTTTTTATTGTTTTTGTAGAGATTTTCTTAACAAATAGCAAAGAGGAGTGATAGGAGAGAAAAGGTTAACAATTGTGAGGGAGGGCAAGAGGGAAATCGAAGCCTCTGAAAGTGGGTGTGCACCTGGGGAGAGTAGCGTGGTGGACTGATGTGGGTTAAAACGTTTGGCAGTTATTTTAATAGAGTCAGTCACAGCCACAAAGGCTGACCTGATGCAGGAACACACAGTGGATGCTGCGAGACCCGCTGTGCGCCCCTGAGGAAAAGCCGGCCCACCCCGTCTCCAACAGGCCTGTTACTCGAGTGTTACCGCCTCAGTGTAAACATAGGGAACAAGGGAGAAAAACCCACTCGCTGGGTTTCCCTAACCTCCAAAAGTACGTGCAACAGAACATTAGTCCCAAAGAGGCTCTAAAACAAATGAACAAACAAAAGGAAATCCTTCCTCTAATGTGGTCAGGACGTGCTCCCTACCCTGAGCTCTTTCTCTGCTCGTTGCAGCGTGGAAAGCTCCCAACAGAATTACCTGCAGAGCCTGCGAAGGACAGAGGCCAGGCAAGCAGACAAGGCGGCTGTCATCAGCCCTCAAGCCTTCCCCTCCCTCCGCGCGAACAGAACCGGCTTCCGTTTGGATAACCCTCCCCTGCCTCCCGGTCCCTGGCTTGCTCATCATGCCAGTCGGAGGAGACCCGAGCCCTCGCCCGTAGCAGAGGGCAAGGACGCGTAGGCCTGCAGGGAGCAGGGAGGGCACACACCGTCCAGGGCCTCATGCGGATGAAAATGCAGGGCCCTCGCTCAGCAAGCAGGAGAAATTGCCGACAAAGGTACTGGCACTTGTAGCTTTTCCCTTTCTTCTGTGCTTTCTCTCTCTCTAAGGTTGTTCTGGTATTTTTTCACTTGCTGTTTACTGTTGGTCTAAGTAAAGAAAAAATAAAATTTTAAATTATTGGCATGAATTTTACATTCATCTTTATATTGTGCACTGGCAGATTTAAATATAAAATAAGAGTATTAAACATATGCAGAATCTCCCAAATTACACAATGCATGTGACCAAGCTCATCCATGCATATGTATTTACCAGAATGATGGGAAGCCTGGACAAAACTCAATTGTTTTATTTTCTTCTTGATCTGCATACATTCTACCAACACCCAGGGAGCCAGAGGCTTCCGTAACACACTTGCCTTAATCTCGCTTTGAGTCTCATCGAACCCTGTACATAGCGGGTCCCCTGGAATTCTGGGCTTTCAAGGCCAGAGGGCAGCAGGGGCAGATCAGAGGAGGGCGGCAGGGACAGGTCAGAGGAGGGCAGCAGGGACAGGTCAGAGGAGGGCAGCAGGGACAGGCCTGACAAGGGCAGCAGGGGCAGGTGGACTCAGGTCTCCTGCACCTTCACCTACAAAACACATGTGCAAAGATAAAATACTAAGAATCTCAAGACAGGCGGAGAGCAAAGTCTCAGGCCTAGAAGGCGGCCGTCTGCCCAGGGCCCTGACGCCACAGGACCTTGGAGCCAGCCTCTGGGGAAGGCTCACCACTCACAGTCTGTCCCATGCTGGGCGCTACTGCAGCTGCATGTGTGCATACGGGGGGCGCCACCCCATCTTCCAACCCTGAAGGGATCAGCCCGAGGACGAAGCCGAAAGGGAGAAAAGATGGGTCTTTGGAGAGGCTGTTGAGTCTTTGCATTAACCATCTCCTATTGCCGCTTGAGTTTTCTCTTGCTCGCAGCTGAAAGCATCCTAACTTGGCCCCAACCTGAGAGTCTTCATTTTTAATCAGTTCCCCAGGTGCTTCTTATGCGGGTGGCCTGGGGGCATATTCTGAGGAACTCTGCTCTGGAAAGAGCTGAGCTGTGCTGGGAAAATCATATTGCCACAAGATAGATCACTTTGATTAGGGTGGATGTCATAAATGCATCATTTTCCTTGTTTTGACTTCAATATTGCCTTTGTACAAAGCTCAACATGTCCCTAAGCTTAAGACTTTTTTTTTTTTTTTTAATTATTCATCGTTGTTTACCATCCTTAGAACGAGGTACCTGGAAATCTTGGGTTGATAGATGCACTTTTCCTATCCGAGCCCCCGAGCCTGATGTGGGCCGGCTTCCTGACTTCCACAGAACCTCACGGAGAAACCACATGACACAACATTTCTGGAATCTCAGGCTCCTCCAGGGGCCCAGCCCGTCACTCAGTCCCAATCCACTGACCTAGGTAACCTCAAATAGTGGTGGTAGCCGATGCTGCTCTTGCCAGGTAGGGGCAGAGGGCCTAAATTCTCCTCCTGGGCATCCCGGGCCCAGGGGGCTGAGCTGCCCTGGCCTCATAGATCTTGGACCAGGCAAAGTAACAAGCAGCTACAGCTGGGAGTGTGGGGTAAATGGGGGAAATCAGCATTCAGGGGTCAGAAAAGGGCATAAGGCCCAGAGAAGTCCATTTAAAATGTCCGGTCTAAAATGGTCTAGACCAGGCCAAGGGCTGCCCCATGGGTCAGTGGGACAGGGAAAGGGCGAACGGGGGGCAGACATAGACCCAGTTCCCTCTGAGGGGAGCCTGTGCCTTCCCGCCTAGAGGGGAAGAGCTACGCTGGAATTAAGCTGGTCTCCACTCCCAGGAAACGGGGACAAGGGGGCTCCACCCTGGGGCATAGCACATCAGAGCTGGTAGCCTTGGAGCCCGAGGCAGGGGGACGGCGGGAAGGGTGGACCTGGAGAGCGCACTCGGGTGAGCAGGCTGCCCACCACGCAGGAGACTGTCCCCCACCTCTCAGGGGGATTATAGTCTCCCCAGGACAGGGGTCGCGTTCTGCTCCTTGGCCTCGCTACTCTCTGGTGAATTTGCACTCCCACCACTTGATCTGACGTGAGTCGAGCCACGGCACTTGACTTAATGAAACCAGGCCCATCCCTGTGCAGCGGAGAGGCCGACAGCTCCCATGAACCTGGATGGGGACGTGAGGGAAGTCATGGCAGATGCCTTAGAGCAGACCCTTACCCTTTTTAAGTGAAAATAGGTGGAAAGACACCATGGTTCCCTCCTTTTACCCCCGTGGCCCCCCACCCCCCACCTGGAAAAGTCTCTCCTGAAATTCTCTCTCCCATAGGCCTGCAATTCCACCTGGGAAACTTGTTCCTTTGGATTAATAAGACCTTCCCTGGGCCAAAACTTTTAAAGGGTTGACACGTTGGGGAGAAGTAGCACCCCGCGTTGCTCTTACTTTTGTATAACCGCATTTAACCCAGGCTTTCCTCCTAACAGAAAAACCAGCTTCCTCGAAGCTGGGAATTATGAGAAAAGAGGAAAGACTCGGTGCCCAGAGAAGGAAAGACTGTGTGGGGCAGGGAAGGAACTGTCCAAGCAGAAGCCGCTTCCAGCCTGACCTCCCGAGGCCCTGAATAAAGCCGACAATGACAGTAGCTTTTCTGGCCTTACGTGAGGCCCGTCTCCTGTTGGTAAACTGCTTTGCCGTAGGCTGCCGCCCTTTGTAACTGAGGCCTGCATTGCAGCCCCCACTGAAGTCCCTTTAAGCTGTGGGTACTGCACAGGGGCGCTCGGAAAGCTTTTGTTTAGTTTCTCAGAGTCAAAGCAGGCGCTTCCAGGAAGGATTTATCAGGCTAAGACCAGAGCGTTATCTCAAATAACTCACCGCAGGAAGCGGGAGCCCGGGAGAGGCAGCGTCCCCGCCGCACACACGGCCGTCTCCCAAGCTGCCGTCTCCCAAGCTGCCGTCAAGCCACATCTCACCGTGGCATTACTGGGAAGACGGAGGGGACAGAGAAGGAGCTTTATCCTTTTACCTTTACCTCTTTTCTTCTGCCAGGAAAATGTTTTTGTTGATGTGTTTTATAGGTATGCCCTCTATAAAAGAAACTCTGAACATAGGGAACCCACTGTTTCCATCTTTTCAGGGCCTTTTAATTGGGTTGCTCCTGTGTGGGTCACTGTCCGGCTGGGGCGAGGCGGGTGCAGACACCTGGGCAGGCCGGGCGGGGCTGCTCCGTGATGCTCCCCCCGCCAGGTGCCCACAACCGGCCGCAGCCCCAGAACTTACTTTGGGGAGCGACCGGGCCCAAAGCCCGGACCATACCCCTGACTCCCAGCCTGCCCTGAATTCCACCTCTGACGAGCAGCTGCCATCTCACGTGCTCAACAAAAAAGATGATTTGATCTCTGTAGCCGTATCTTCCCCAAACCCAAACCGGAGTGCACGCCTCAACGCATGCATTGTTGTGGGGTTTTTCTTCAGATAGGTTTATTTATATGAAACCCTTTCAAAGACAAAATACCTCAACTGCATTTGGTTATGAATTTAAAGAACTATCTTTTTAAAGGATAAAAATACTTCTAAAAACGAGATATTTCAGCAAAATGTAACCAAGAAGTTAGGATTTCAGGGATAATTTTTTTTCTTTAGATAAACCTTATTACTTGAAAAGATAATGCAGTTTGCAAAGTTGTCTAATGTATACAAGTTCTGGAGGCGTGATCGATGCTTTTGAATGGGATCCATTTGCCTTATCTGTTTTCCTTGGAAACTTTTATTTATTAATTGAATAAACTATGCTCACAAAACACACTGATGTGTAAATAATCAAATGGAAACAAAAAAGCACGAGCATTATCTAGGAAATGTTAGGGATTGTGTTTCTTGGTTTAATGTTCCTCTCCTTCTCTCATTGCTGTGAGGCACATCTGGGTCTCTTTTTGTGTCCTTTTGTGATGACAGGATGCTTTTTATTCCTCTAATGAGATGTGAAACAGATTAACATGCTTTCTTTTTTGGAATTAGATTACCTATTGCAGTACTGTTCAGCATATTTTTGTGATACCCCCCAACTCTACCCACAACTAATTAGTGACTTCCAAAGTTAGGGAAAATCTTAGTTGTGTGGTAGTTCTCTATTTTTCAGTGATCAAGGAAGTGTTGCTAACACCCTTGTCGGTACTGAAAAAGAATCAAGTAAATAATGGACATGATGGTCAAGCCCAGGACCCGTCAGGAGCCCAGCGTGGACGGGCTTGCCCAGTGGAATGACAGGAATATACTACCAGGCTCAATGGAGTCAGAGTTAAGCTCTCATAAGAAAAAGAAGTTTTAAAATTCATTTTCTCATGAATTTGCAGGTCCCATCTGGGCTAGAACGTTTGAGAGTGTGTATTTCTCTGTGTATTGAGAGCCACCATTGTGCATGCAGGTCACGAAGTTCTCCTGGAATAGGACGTGATGGAATGAAGGGGTGATTTTGATCACTGAATCATTATATAGCTATTCCTTTGTACTTTCTGGTATACTGGAGTAGACAGAAGGAAATACCTGAAATCTCTGAACTGTCATCCAGCTGCCTTGATCTCTGCTAATGTTTATTAATGACGGTCCTGGGTCAACCCAGAACTAACCCACCCCAAATCTGAAGTCATCGTGATGACTGAGAAGTGGGCCCACCTGACAGGCGCAGTAGCTTAGACTTTAACTTACAAGTCACCTAGACCTTATTATAATAAACTAATTTTATTTTAGCTTATTTATAATAAACTAAAACCCACGCCCATCGTTCTATGAAGGCCGCCATTTCCTTATACCCGCTCTGGATTAAGCGTGGAATCAGCCCGCACACGCTCCGTCGTCTGCTCACCTCTGATACATCACCTGGAGCCCTGCGCTCATTATCCTGACACCTGCCCGCCTGACGCCCCTATGAAACTATCAGGGTGACCGCAGTTCAGGGAGACGGATTTGGGGCCGCCAGGCCATCTGCCTCCTGCTTCATGCCCAGCAATACACTCTTTCTCTCTTTAAACCCTGGTGTCTCAGGAATTGGTCACTGAGTGCATTGGGCAAAGAATCCATGGCCTTTGTCCAGTAACAGAAAGGTCCTTGATGGGTTGACTTTGGGGCTGGAAACAGCACAGAAGCCACAGGCTGCCTTCTCCGGGCGCTGGCCACGAAGAGTGAGCCGTGCTGTTTGCTGACAACACTGTGCTCCAGCCCCCAGGGGCTGGCCCTGCTCTGCTGAGCAGGCGGAGGCATTTTCACCCGTGGCTGTGTGCACTGCTATTTCTTCAGATTCACAGATCTTCTGACATACAGCCTGGGTGTTACTGAGCCGAGATGCCTGGAAAGCGGTCAGTGTGTTCAAGGGAAGAGAATAGAGGAAGAAATCCTTCAAAATAGAAATTTAAACAGATGCAAGGTTGAGGAGGAAATCAAATTGCTATATTATCATTTTACTTTTAATGGTTTAATATCGTGGCTCTTTTGGTTCCACTTCCTACATCCAGGGAAAAATGGCTGCTTATTCTCGTTCCCTATTCCCCACCTTCCCAGCAGCGATTTCAGAGATAAACTGCCTGAGGGGAGAGACTGTGTCTTCCCATATCCAAGTAACTGGAGGAAACTCACTGAATGAAAGCCACAGTACTTAGTTCATTAATAAATGTGACGTTGGAGTCCAGGCTGGGCCACCCGTGCCGTCTTTCCCTTGGTTAGCAGGAGCCCTCCCAGAGCGAACCCCCAGCCTCCACGGGATTCCACAGGCATCTCCACGGCTGCCTTCGCCTCCTCGGGTGGCGCGGCGCAGCCCGACTCGGCCCAGAAGCACGGCCAGTACTAGCTGACCTGATCCCCAAATCCTCCCCGATTGCGGCATACGCGTCAGCTAGAGCCAGGGCCAGCTCTGGACAAAGTTATGAGTTCAGCATGATGCGTCTCTGGCTCTTTTTTGCCACATAGATTCTTTTCACCCTGGCTGGCTGCCCTCTTCCCCCACTTCCAAGGTCTTCCCTCTGCTTATCAGAATAAACTCTCAGAGGGATAAAAATTATATGGGTCATTGTTTTAGTTTCCTCACTGCTAAAGCAAATACCATGCGAAGGGTTGGCTTAGACGATGGGAATCTGCTGGCTCACAGTCCTGAGTCTGGAAGTCCAAGCCACGGGGTCACCGGGCCGACGCCCTCTGCCTGAAGACCGGCATTCGGGTCTGGCCGCCGGCCATCCTGGGTTGTGACCTGGCAATGCCCACGGCGGCCTCTCCTGGCTTCTCCCTTCTCTTCTGGTGAACATTTTACATTTTACATCCCTTAAAGTTCAATCCTAAAGCCACTTTGTCTAAGAAGCCTTTCCTGGACCTCCAGCAAGAATTGTCTCCCTCTCAACGTTCCTATGATATTTATTATATCATATTCCTATGTCATTATATTAAAATGTTATAGAATATTTATTATACATTATTTCTATATCATTATATTAAAATGCTGCCATCAAGATATATGTAAGATCATTGCACACTGCCTGGCCTCAGTAAAGGGACGCCATCATTATCAGGATTACAAATTATACTTTGTATCTGCCCCAATACATCCAGCTTTGAATGTACATGGTCTGAGGGAAAGACCAACTCCTCTCGCACTGGTGAACCATGCGCCCGAGCTGTTCTGGGCACAAACCCCGAAGCAAACACAGGTGTAGGGCACACCCCTGTTCCCTCAGCTCCCGGGACGTGGACTCTGCTTTGTCCAAAAGATGTCAGACGTCCAGTGTTCATCCCCCCGCCCCGTAAGACGCCTAGAATCCCCTCGCCTTTACTCCACCTACCTTCAAACTCATTCAACTTTTAAGCAAACATGACAACCACCACCACTTCCTGAGTCCCTACGCATCGTGCTCCGTATACCAGGAGCTTCAGTGTCTCGAGCCTCGCGGACACAAGAGGGTGAAGGAAACTTGCTGGAAGCACAGCCTAACCCTAAGTCTTCGCTGTTGCCACTGTGCATTACTGCTCAACTAGGTTTTGGAAAGTTTTCCTAGATTTTAAGCTGCAACTTCCACCCACGATTGTGAGGCTTACACTTTGAGGCCATCAAAGCCTGTCTAATTCAGCTCCGTTCTACCAGCCCGTGAACAGGTGGGCTGGTCTGAGGCCTCCCACCTCCAGGCCAGGCGTCCTCCAGCCACCGTCCTCATGCAGAACGACTCCAACCCCTCACGGCCTGGCGCCCGCCCCCAGACCTGTCTCACCTCGTCCTTCTTGCTCTCCAAGGGCCGTCCCCATGAGTCACCTTGCTCTCCAGGTGTGACCCGAGCAGCGCGGAGCTGGAGGGGTGCTTGCTCACCCCACAAGGCGTGCCCTGCTTCAGGGCAGGGTCCCCAGGGCTGTGCTCCTGCCTCCACGTGCACAGCTGCACTTGAGGGCCAAGTACAGGACTTTGCACTTACCCCGCTCCTATCCCACCTTGTCTTATCTGAGACATTCCTAGAGTCTGCTGAGCTCTTTCTAAATCCTGCTTCTGTCACCCAACACAATGGCTAACGCTCTCAGCAAATCTGATCAGCAGGTTCTGTCAGTCCATCCAGGTCATTAAGGAAGACATTGGCTGGGACCCTCAGCAAGTGGCTGGAGATCCCCACCCCCTTGACGGTGGCACCGATGCGTTAGTCTTCAGTCTTCCCGGGTGATTGTTCAACCAATTGCAAACGCACTTGTCTGTCCAGGCTTACAGTTCTACACCCCGCTGAAACCCCAACCGGTACCCCATCCACGAAGGAAATGAGCTTCGTTGGCATAACTGGTCCCAAGTGGATGCCCGCTGTTCTACAGAGATGGGTCTGGCGGCGTCGAGCTTGACCCTCGCTGCTGTTCCTGATGGCATCTGTGCGTGGGCGGGGAGTTGTACTAACACGATCCATTACCCGCCATCACTCCCAGGACCCTAAGAGGGCAGAGTTCCCATCAGCCACCCTAAAACAGAACACAATATACTTATATGTCAAAGAACAGCCTAAGGCAAAACTCAGAAGTGTCCTCTGCTCTCAGACACATCCCCTGAGCCCTCGCTTGTCCCGACCCGCCTCTTTTCCCACCCTATGCGAACCCTCTGACCTCCCGGGCAACCCACTTTGTGCCTTATCTCATTCCTGCCTTCCAGAAATACCCCAACTACAAAATGAACTCTTCCTGAACTCCTCCCTCCTCCACCCTATTTTTTTTTTTTTAATGTACTGATCTCAGAGAGATGTGAGGGGAAAAAGCAACTGGAACAAAATAATTCACATCGAAGTATGAATGATTAATAGTCCTGCAAGAATGTTGGTATTTTTGAAATAGAAGCATAATTAACCCAAAATAATCTCTAGTTAGTGGAATTCGATGCCCTGTGAAAGAATTGTGAACGGAATTAGAAATATCTTTTGCTGGGGGCGTTTGTACTAGTCAAGATTCTTGGACACAAATAACAGGAACTTGTTCTGTTTGACTTAAGTGGAAAAGGGATTTTAGAAGCGTGTCCTCAGAACTGATGAGCAGACTTGGAAGTCAGGCAGGATCCAGAAAAGGCTGGACAGTCAAGAACTCATTTAGATCACATAACAAACACAGGCTTTCTAGAAACCTGAGGAATGCCTGCTTCTACTAGACACCAAACCTTGCCCTTAAACATTTCCAATTTCCCCAAAGATTTTTATTTAATTTTTATTGAGCTGTCTTCACACCCATACAGTCCATTTGAAGCATGCAGTCAATGGCTCACAATATCATCACATAGTTGTGGATTCATCACCAAGATCATTTTTACATTTGCATCAGTCCAGAAAAAGAAATAAAAAGAAAAAGGAAAAAACACATACGTCCATATCCCATACCCCTCCCTCTCATTGACCACTAGTATTTCAATATACCCATTTTTTTTTACCCCTTACCTCCCCCATTATTTATCTACTTTTTGTCCTTAATTTTTAATCATCTATCCATACCCGAGATAAAGGGAGCATCAGACACAAAGTTTTCACAATCACACAGTCACATTGTAAAAGCTATGTCATACAATCATCTTCAAGAAACATGGCTACTGGAACAGAGCTCTACAGTTTCAAATACTTTCCTCCAGCCTCTCCAATACACCATAAACTGAAAAGGGATATCTATATAATGAGTAAGAATAACCTCCAGGATAACCTCTCAACTCTGTTTGAAATCTCTCAGCCACTGAAACTTATTTTGTCTCATTTCTCTTGCCCCTTTTGGTCAAGGTTTTCTCATTCCCATGTTACCAGGTCCCAGCTCATCCTCGGAAGTTCTGTCCCACGTTGCCAGGGAGATTTACACCCCTGGGAGTCATGTCCCACTTAGAGGGGAGGGCAGTGAATTCACCTGCCAAACTGGCTTAGAGAGAGGCCACATCTGAGCAATGAAAGAGGTTCTCTGGGGGCGACTCTTAGGCATGATTATCAGTAGACTTAGCCTATCCTTTGCAGGAAAGCGTTTCATATGAAAAACCCCTAAGATCAAGGGCTCAGCCTACTGAATTGGTTGTCCCCACTGCTTGCAGGAATATCAGAAATTCCACTGGTGGGTATTCCCTCCTCTCTCCCCAGTCCCCCAACAGGAGTCTGCAAATACTTTTTTATTCTCTGCCCAAATTACTCTGGGGTATATCAGGGCATCACACTAACCTGGACAAACCAGCCAGATCTCACGCTCTATTCAAGATTTCATGTAATTACGGTGTTCAAGTAAGCTGACCACACAAGTTAAAATATATAATATGCTACTCAAAACATAAATTTTGCATCAAATAAACATCTCTTCCTTTGTTCTCGCACAGAAGTTGAAGTTTTAAAATATGGATAATATCATCCTTTACCCTCTATTCTGAAGATTCAGGGAATGACCAGGTTATACACAAACAGCTCAGTATCTTAGAATTTAGAAATAACAGCTACAACTCGGAACCTATGTGACTGCTGTAAGA
>PVIY010033689.1:13938-28006 GCA_004026745.1 Myrmecophaga tridactyla
ATATATAGTGTCTCCCTCATTTCCAAACCTATAGACATTGCATCACATTATTACAAATAACCACCATGTGTTTTCAGGTAGAATTAGTTGGATAAACTTGGGACCAATTGCTTTTTATTTCAAAGAAAGCTATCAATAATCTCAGTAGCTTTGACATTTATTATAAAAAGAGTGAGTGGAACATGGATTTCTGAAAACCTATGGTTTTAGTACAGAGCTTCAGAAAGTGTGTGATGTTAAAAATTAAGAAAATTAGAGTTGAAGATGTCAGTGGGGTTTCTCGAAAGCTGTACTTCATTTACATTCATTCTTTCATTCCTATACTCACTAATGTTTCCCTAGTATTTCTAGTACCAGGTGCCAAGCTAGGTTGGGGGGGGGGGTGGAAGGTAAGGAGGGTACCATCCAGAAGAGGTGAGCCCTGGCCTTTAGAAAGCACTGCTTTGCTATGATGGTGATAGAGAGCAGGACACTCCTGGTCACTCCCAAAGCCCAGATTTTGCTGCATGTGGTTCTCTGTGTTATCCCCCATCAGATGGTCACAAATTTTCTTTGGAAAGGGCCAGATAATAAATATTTTAGGTTTGGTGGTCCACGTATGGTCTTGGTTGCATATTCCTCTTTGCTTTTTGGATTTGTTTGGTTTGCTTTTTACAGTCTTTTGAAAATATAAAAGCCTTGTTTGCTCACAGATCCTAAGGGCTGGATTTGGCCTGTGGGCCATGTTTGCCAAACTCTGACCCAGAAAAGGTGTTCTTCCTGAGCCTCAGTCCCCGTGTCTGTGAAGTAAAGACCATGACATGCGCTGGGTAGCATGGCTAGGATGGTAAAATTATGTCACATTGGGAAGGTGCCCATTTTCTGCTGGCAAAGACAAGCAGTCACTACTGGGATTATTATAGAAGGAAAAGAGAGCCAGAAATTGTTCAGTGTTCAGGAAGAAAATATCCAAAGCAATCTACTTACAATTCCAGGAAACAGAAAGAAGTAAGAACACAGAAGCTCCATTATCATCATAATTACTGTCCTGCTCTCTGTCTGAAGACCTCATGCTAAGAGAAAGACAGGCTCACGGGGTATTATCAGGCATTTGTCCTAAAATGTGGCTCCTTTATCAGCTCCCAGGAATCACATCTCTGCTTCTTTGTTTTCTTTTACAGAGACATCAAACCCGACAACATACTACTGGATGAACATGGTAAGCCCATTGTGAATGTTTAATAGAAATTGTTTTGGCGGAGTGTCTGATGCACTGGGAAACTGGGGCATTCTCTTAAGCTGGAATTTAAGGTTGACCAGAAAACCTGGTGTAAGAACAAGTGTGCAAAATTTCTGGTTCACATTCTGCTGTGGTAAGTTGAGTCCAACAGATATGAAAATTTCATGTCCAAAGACATAGCTGAAGACATCACATCTGAAGACACATCCTGGTGTGAACATGACAGGGAAGCACTGGGAAGGAGTGTAGGATCTGGGATTGGATATCCCTGGGATTCAAACCCCAGGTTCCCCACCTACAAACCAGTGGATTTGGGAAAATCATTCACCTCTCTGAGTCTCAATGTCTTTGTCTGTGAATGAAACAAATGGTACACTTTACAGGATTGTCATAGGATAAAATGAGACCATGTGTGCCCAACAAGCAGGAGCTCAGTAGTCGATAGTCCGCCAAGCTTTCCCTCCTTGTCTGTGCCTGCACCTGTCAAGCTTCCCTGTGCATACAGATCCCCAGGAATCCTGTTGGCCTGATTTAGTAAGTTTAAGGTAGGGCCTGAGACTCTGCATTCTGGCAGGCTCCCAGGTGATGCCCATGTTTCTGGTTTATGGCCCTTACTTTGAACAGCCGGCCTCTGTCCCAATTCTTCTCAAACTTTGGTCTTATCAGAATCACCTGGATGACTTGATCAAAACCAGAGACCCAGGCCCTGCTCTACTTCTACAAGCCTAGACTGCTGTGCTCTGTGTTAGCTCTCTGGGGATGTGAGTTTGAGAACCACCATTCTTTGGCATAGCCACAACAGTGTTCATCCAACTTGACACTCAATTGCAGTTGATGACCATGACAGCTTTGCAGCAACTCTCACCACAGCCTTGAAAATGGATTTGCTGACCTTGCTTCAGTCACCTGCACTTCAAGGACTCTTGGTGGGGTGGATTGCAGTGGACAGATGGGTATTGCCTGAGTACTGAACCTGTCACCTCTTCTCCTTGGCACTTCCTGACCTTCTTCACTCACTCCCAGTACACTGAGGTGCTGGCTCCTTCTCAAAACTCCTATAGAGCCCCGGATATGCAATTTGTATGCCTCTGGGAATCCTATCACACTGTGTACATCCCTATACCTTGGAAGGTGGAGCAGGAGTGCAGGATGGGACCATCTGGGTTTGAGTCTCCATACCAAATTGAATACTTTTGGCAGTGGAAGATGAAATTCCTGTGTTCCTAAATGGGAGGTCCAAGACTGCTTCAAGCTATTAGGGAAACTGAGCAAACCTGCTGATCCAAATCACGGCTGAAGATGAAGGAAACCTGGGCTACCAATTCATAAATAAGTGTCAGGATCCTCAGAGGTAGAGCTCAGCTGGTGTCCTTGGCAAGTCAGTTCAAGCTCTCACTGGGCCATGCAGCCATGTTAAGTAGCTTAGAGTTTATTCTGAGGGCCACTGGGAGCCACTGAAGAGTAAAACATGAGGTGATCAGATTTGGGTTTTAGAAAGATGTCTTAGGCTGCTACATGGAAGATAGATTGGAGGGGAGCCTGAAGTAGAGAGCAAGTTCGAGAGATGAGAATCTGTTGCATATTGAATCATGTATCCCACAAAAGACATGTTCAGAACTTAATCCAAGTTCCTATGTATCTGAGCCCATTTGTAAATAGGACTTTTGAATATGTTATTATTAGTTAAGGTGTTTCCAAATTGAATCAGGGTGGGTTTTCATTGATATGACTAGAGATTTTATAAAGAGAGAAAGTTCAAGCACAGTCAGAAGAAGTTAGAAGCCAGATTCAGAAAAGCCTAAGAGGAGAAAGAGAGATCCCTTGGGGTCTTATAACACTGCCATCACCAGTAAGAACACTGCAGTCTCCAAAAGAAAGCACGGCCTTGCTGACCTGTTGATTTTGAACTTCTAGCCTTCAAAACCATGAGACAATAAATATTTGATTTAAGCCAATGCAGTATATGGTGTGTGTCATAGCAGCTCTGGCAAACTAAGACACAGTCCAGTCATCCAGACCAGGCAGGGGGCTAGTACCCAAGTGTCTACGTCTGGCTTAATTCACGCACTCATGCATTCTTATGAGATGGAGGGGCTACCAGGATTCACTAAACCACAGAGCTAACTTGGCCCCAGTGACAAGACCACCTGGGGAGGATCAGCTCAGGACATGGGTGCACCAGGATGAAAATCTTTAGCCTTGATACTGGGTAGGCCTCGGGAAGGCAGAGCTGATGGGTGGCAGCTTTAAGATTTCTGCTGAAAGCCTGGAAAAAGTTCCTCTGCAAACTTTGACTGCATATCAAGAGCCCAGGTATGTGTCTCTAATGACCAGCCTGCAGATTTCCTATGTGCCATCCAACTAATGTGAGCACTTGTGTCTAGTGCTCAGTACTGATATTTTTTGTATTCTGGCTGGTGACAGGTAGGTAGCGACACTACAAGGAATATTGGCACCTCTTATGGGCTTCAGAGCAAAGGTTTAATTATATGCATTTCTAGTCATTTATTTGATGGATTTTCATTTATTAATCTTAAACCTTCTAAGCTTTAATATTAATCGCATGCTGTCCATTTGAGCATAGTAAGGTGTGTAAAATATATGTTTCTAAGTGGGTCACAAAGGTACACTTTCAATGGCATCCACTTGCACTTTTGGTAAACTGTATTACAAAAATGTCTACAAAACACATAATTATATGTTGCTATTTTAAAAGTTCAATCATTGGTCTCATTTAATGTTTTCTCAGAGAACAAGTTTGTTGTCTTTACAATGAAATATAAACATAATTAAATAAGTACATTAAAAATTTATTAATTATGTCTAAGATCTGCTAGTTACACAAAAGCCAAGAATTTTTGTGCAAGCTTCTCTGCTCTCCCAGTATCTGTTTGCTGTTCTGCTTCCTCATCTTTTGGGGAGGGATTTTTCTCCTGGAATAGACATTATAATTCTGCTCTGACATTTGGAATCTCTTGCCAGTAAGCAGAGACCATATATTGAGGGAAAATCAGAGTTGAAGGAAGATATAGTTCAAGGTAGGGTGGGGAGAAGAGCTGAGTGTCATTTTAGGCAGCAGGGAAAGAATTCAAGAAAATGGGAGATTTAAAGATCTAAAGGGAAGGGAAAGGGATTGTATTCATTTTCCACTGCCACAAAAAAGCTGCACAACAAATAACCACACATGAAATATCTAGTTAGCTCACAGATCTTTACAGTTAAGCTGATGTAGGCTGGGCTTGGCCAATCTTGGCAGGACTTGTTCCTAAGAATGAAATTACTAGAGCCAGCTGGGTAGCTCTGAGGTGTTTGCTGGGTGCACTCCTGTCTGAGGTTGGCTGGCTGCAACCTGCTCTGGCATGGCCTTGGCTGGACTGATTGGGCAACTCAATCCTGCTCCTGTGGCTCTTCTGTCAAGGCTAGCCCAAGTATGATCTTCTCATAGCTATAGCAGGAGGCAAGAGTGGGAAAGCCTGATCACCAAAGCTTCTGCCTATGTCAGATTTGTTACCATCAATCAAGTTATATTACTGAACCTAGAGTCAGAGGGGGAGGATCTGCAAAGTTCCGCGGCAACAGGGGTGATGGAAGAGGAACTGGGCATTCACCAGTTAGGTGAAGGCATTCACCTACTACTGCCATTGATGCAAGAGGCTGACAGAAATGAAAGAAATTGCATGCACAGGTGGAGGGGTTGGTCTTTGCCACCTGGGGAGCTCAACCTGGCCAAAAATGGGCAAGGTAAGGAGAGTAGAGACAGAAGTGGAACACCAGGATTTTGTCCTTGTGTATCATTGATGACCCTTGTTCAAAGTTCATTGAGGTTACAAGGACAGATGCAGTCTTCTTGCTCCTCCAAAAAAGCAATCCCTTCAAGACTGCAGAATTGCAATACATGGAATGTTGTGCCAGGTGACTGAAAGGAGCAGAGCCCCTGTGGTCTAGGGTATCATGGTCTAGTGTGGAGGTTCTCATCATGGATGTACTAGAGAGCTTGAAAAAGTACAAATCCCAGGCCCCATCCACAGAGATTCTCATTTGATTTATCTAGTGGGAGAGAGTTCTTAGTATTGGTGGGGTTTTTTTTTTTTTCAGGGCTTTTTGGGCTTCTGGTTTAGAGGAGGCCAAGGTGCAACTTTCTTTGGTGGTCACGCATCTGAGATCACTTGACACCAGTTGTCTCCACCACATGGCCGAGTTCAAGCCAAGTTCAAGCCTAAAGAAATCAAAGGTGTCTACATGAAGTGCCCCAGTGGAGAAGTCGGTGCCACATCTGCCTCCAGGATAGGCCCCCAAGATCGGCTTCCTGGATCTGTCTCTAAAAAAGTTGTTAGTTGCATCACCAAGGCAACTGGTGACTGAAAAAGTCTAAGGATCATGGTGAAACTAATCATTCAGCTCAGACAGACCCAGATAGAGGAGGAGCCTTCAGCCTCTGCCCTGATGACGAAGGCCCAAAGGAACCAACCAGAAACAGAAAAGAGGAGAGAAACATTAATCACAGTGGAAATATCACTTTTGATGGGATGGTCAATTCTACCCAACAAATGCGGCACTGATCTTTATCCAGAGAACTCTCTGGAACCCTTAAAGAGGTTCTAGGGACTGCCCAGTGCCACTGTGAAATCCCCAGCTAATTAAGAACTACAAAGGAAAGTATTTTTATAAGGGATCGTTTGACAATAATTAAGAAAAAAAAAAGTCCCATGTGATTTCCCGGTGCAGCCAAATCTAAGGGAGGGAAAGAAAAGTGCACAAGTGATTCCAACCCAGCATGTCAGCACAGCAAAGGGGCAAGGATGGGGCTGCAGAAGAATAGGAGGGCATGGAAGTCCACTTTAGGAATGAGGGAAGGCTTCTTGGAAGAGGGAACATACACACTGGATCCTGACGCAGAGGTGGTGGTTAATAGAGCATTTTGGAGAGTATGATATTTTAGAGGGAGAGAATGGCAGGTGAGAAAGGACCGACAGGCATGAAGACATGAAAACCCCAAACATTTTTGACTTTTCACAGCTGTCTGTGGAGTATAGATCCCTTGCCTCATTCCCAGGTCTTGGCGAAGGCATGTTGGGGATCAGAACAACCAGTGATAATATGGCAGCCAAATCATCAGAGCAAATATTTTCTCCTTATTAATTGGACTCATTTCAAAGAATTGCCTTTCCATCTGGTGCTAACATATTTGTTAATACACTAATGATGAGTGTTCTCCAAAATGGTCTTGGTCAGCTCTGTTGACATCCGCTTCTCTCTTGTCAAAACATTTTATACTCTATTTCTAACAAGCAAGGAGTAAGAGACTCCAATTTTTTTTTAACTGGGCACATGTTATTAACAATATATTAGAAGAAGGGATTGGAGTAGCTGAGAAACAAGTGGGGAGAAACCACCCAGATGAGCTGAGGAGCTGACACATTTCTGTTATATCAGGGAGTCCACAGTGCATGTCTTCATTGTTGACACATTCCGAGAGTTTAAACTCAAAGCATAGAAATGTGTCTAAAGCTCTTCCAGGTGGCATTGTGAGGGTCCCAATGACGGTCTTTTCATAAGGCTATGGGGAAGGAGCTCCAACCACAAACTGATATCAGAGGAAAGTCTTAAAGTCATAAAGACTCAGAGGAGGACTCTGAGCTGCCATAAATAGCCTCCATCTTCCCCACATGGGATTTGAACAAATAAAAAATAAAACAAGTGGCAGGTAGAGGCCAAGAACTAATACAGCCTCCATCTTCCCCACATGGGATTTGAACAAATAAAAAATAAAACAAGTGGCAGGTAGAGGCCAAGATATCCCCTTCATTACTGATAAACGCTGGATTCCTGTGATAGTCTGAAAGAACTTCCTACCCCAGAACCCCAGAAGGAGGTAGACTCACACTCAAGTCCCCTGCCTTGGGGTGAGGGGCTGCCCAAGGAAGACCAAGAGCTTAGAGGGCCAGAGGAGGGGCCCAAGTACAGCCAAGAGGAAGCCAGCCAGAGCCGAACCGAGCTAGGCCAGTTTTCCTCCCAAGATCACCCTTCACATGATCACACACCTTGGAGGCAGTGAAGATGGTGAGAGAGGCTAAGGGTGTACTTAGGTCAAATCCGTGTTCGTGCAAATCTCAAGTGAGAAAGACTTTCCCTTAACAATTTGGACTCAACTCAATTTGAATTGAGTCCAAATTCCAAGTTGGCCACATAGTAATAATTTTAATTGCTCACTGTTCCTGGAACAGGACCCCAGCTGGTTTGGGGACACAAGTGCATAGTCCCTGACTTCAAGAAGCACATGGGTATGGAGAGGAGGTTTGTGTTCCTTCCTTTCAGGGTTTTATGGTCCTCGTGAGAAAGCAGCTTAATAAAATAGGAAGGCAACAGGCCTTAGGGCCAGACACACTTGGATTTGAACTCTGGCTCTCAAACCTTGGACTAAGCAGAAACATCCTCAGCTGCTCATGTCATGAAAGTGAAGATCAGCGAGTATTCAGGGAAGCCCCACTTCAGCAAGCACCCCCTCGCTGAACGCCATAGGATATGGGACATCCTATAGTCTTCTCAGAGAAAGACAGCTTCTGATTCCCTTCTACCTTTCAAATCTCACCCAAGTGCTTCTCCTTGGCAGAACCTAAATCCTGACCAAAGCCCTAGCTGCAAGGGAGTCTGGAAATGTGGTTTCCATCCTTCCAGCCCCTGTGATTCAGGAGGTAGCAAAGAAAGGAGCAGAAAGAGGATGCTAAGTGTCAGCACAGACTCTCACAGAGCCATTGTAAAGAGCAGATCTTGGTAGTAAACATGCCATTAAAACTCCTCTGCAAATGTTACTGACTGTCATCGATATGTCTGCATAAAATGACAGGTTCCATACAGCGAGGGAGAGGCAGATGTGCTGGTCTGGAAACCTTGGCTATGCTTAGCACTCCTCCATGGAGGTAGTGAGAAGGTAAAAGAAACTAAAAATCTCTCAAAAGCCTTGGGCTTGTGTCTTCCATCCAGTAGAAAATCAAGTAGGAGGCAAATGCTGTGGCAGGCTTATAGAGGCAGAATCAGAATACATCCAGGTATTTAAACTAGTCCAGGGTGGGAGTGGCCCTAATCTCAACCAAGTCGCTCAGTAGCTCCCAAGAGGTTCTGTGTTCTCCTACCTACCTGGTGTTTTTCACTGTGCATCTGTGCATAGAGGAGCCTGGAGCAGACAGAGAGGCTTGTTTTTTGGTGTTTCTGTATGTGTTTTTTGGGGGGGGGAATTGGGGGATATTTTGTTTTATTTCGTTTTGCTGTTGTTTGTAGACCCTGCATTCTGCCCTGTCACCGAGGCACAGGAGGTAGTCATATCATATGAAGAAGAAGAAAAAAAAATCAATACATCATTTAGTACTTTATCAGGCAGAGACATGTTCCCAAAACAATCTTCCGGCTGCCGAAGGGTGAAGGGAGCTTGGATAAGCTGGTGCAGTGGAATTAGTTGTGCTTTCTTTATCCTTTTGCCACAGTCCTGTGATAAGTTCTCTGTGATCCCCATGAAGATAAGTGGGAGGGAAAATAGACTTCTGGGTGGATCCAGGAAGTGGGATCCTGATTGGAAACCGGGAAGGCAGTAGGAAAATGGGTACCTGTGAAGGCCAGTTATCCCAAGCGGGGAAGAGCAGCCTCGGAGCTGGGGCAGAAGGAGGCTGCGGGGCTCGGCATGTGGGCAGGCATCTGGGTCCACGGCCCTGGTTCTCCCCTGCACCCAGGGCTTCCGGAGGCTGCCCCCCAGCAACACCACTCTGGCTTCCAGCTGAGGAAACCAGTGAAGACAGGGTCAGAACGTCCACACGAGATGTTACTCTAAATTCAAGTATTATAAAAGGGAAGCAAGCCCAGAGAACCACAGGGAATGAGATAATCTCTTGTAGACTCCCTTCCATCCACCCTCCGGTCTGCCTCCTCCTGGTAGGCTCTACTGGGCACCCACTCCCAGGAATTCACAGGGAGGTGCTAAGACCCTGGAAAGTGAGGATTCCAGAGGCTGAGAGCAAAGGAAATGAACTCTGTGCGTGAACGGGGCCAGCCATCCGGTCTCCTGTTTCCTGGCTGAGGTTTTTTGACTTCAGGGTTGACTGACCCCTTCAGAGAAGACTCTGTCAAGCTGTGACCTCGTATGACCCAGTGAGTCAGGCTATCACTCATTTGATCAGTACCCACATGGGGTTATTTCAGCGGGAACTGAGATGGGAGAAGGGAAGGGAAGGGGAGCGGTGGAGCAGAAAAGGTGACTGAAGCTGCAGCAGAATTGGGGAAAGCCCTTCAGGTACTCTCTTCCCAGATGTCCCGGAAAGACACCAGAAGCAGCCCAGGGAGGAGGCAGCACTATTACTCGTGGAATAGCATGCTAATACTATGTATCAGCAGTGACTGCCCCCAATGAAGAGCCTGTGGGACTTTAGCCCCCTGCAATCTCCACACACCCTCAATTCTATCATATAGGCAGCTGACACATTCTCTACATCTTTGCTTCCAGCTCCCTCCCCCATACACACACGTAGCAGGTACTCCATAAATAATTGTTGAATTCATTAATAAATGAATGGAATCCTTCGCAAGTCACATGGGTGTTGAGTATTTCCAAATTCAGTAAATAGCCCAAATTACAACTCCTTGTAGCACTCCCCCTGGCACTGGCACCGTTTTGAAAACATGGAAGAGGTAGCTGGGGCCCCACTGCCCAAGTTCAGGCTTAAAACTGACATCCCTGTAATCTGAGTAGTGAGAGGTTGAAATGGAAAGTTATCAACTCCTAAAAGCAGTAAAGAATGAGGACAGGTGAAGGGCTTTCAGTTAGTCAGTCAACAACCATTCACTAAGTACCTTTTCTAGGCCAGGCCAGTGCTAAGGCAGTGGGAACACAGAAATAAAGAAGGCAGGATTCCTGGACTCAAGGAATTGGATAATTTAGCAGACACAATATGGTGAACTCTAGGATAGGAGTGAGAATGGAGGGGAATGGGATGTCCAAGGAAGAGGCCTAACCTCTCTGGTAGTGGGTACCCCTGTTAGCAGAAGTATGCAAGCAAGGGCTAGATGTACACCTGTCCAGAGACATTAAATTATTTACCCAAGGTCACAGAGCTAGTTATGACAAAGCTGAACCCCAAACCACAGCAGTCTTGCCCAGAGTCTGTGCCCCTAACCACTACACCACAATGCTCTCTGTCCAGGGGACCATGGCTGACTGAATGGGGCAGATGCTCATTCCAGACACAGGAGAGACCCAGGAAAGCCCTGAAGACTGGAGCAGGCTGGGCACAGTCTAGGAATGTTGCCCAGGTGGGAGACTGTGTGTCTGACCAGGAAGTGTTCCCAGCAAAGGCCTGGCTAGGAGACTTAAGTGTGTCTGGAAGCATGAGTATAGTTGATTGTTGCTAAATTAGTTCCTCACTGCTGTATCCCACCTGGGAGCTGGGCGGTGTCCTGGAGGAGCATCTGGCTCACACATCCATGCTTGCATTTGGGCCTGTGATTTGGAGCTTGCACGTGGAACAGTTTTTCTATCCACTGTGGCTGAGCCCATCAGTCTTGCCTCACCTGTAAGCAGTCCTTTGGGAATCTCAGCAGGCCTTGGTGGCACCTGCTCTAGATGATGTCTGCCACCTCCTAGAGGTGCCCTCTCTGCACCTTCCCAAAATCAATTTTGTGTTTACCATTCACATGTGTGTTTAAATCCCACCATCCCAAACACAACTTCCAGATTTGCGTTTGAAATCTTGAAAATCCAACTGGCCACTGTCACACAATAACAGACAAATCGAAGTGTAATTGTATTTCTGTCTGTTACTTGAGGGTCTCAGAGCTGGTTTCTTTTATGCACCAAATTCCCCAGAGAACAAGTACTGACCAGTGTTCTCCTCAGTCATCCTCCTTCCCCACTACCTTCCTTCCTTCTTGTGTTTATTGAACACATGTTTTTTTGTTTGTTTGTTTGTTTTTAATTTGCATATGGGCAGGAGGCACCAGGGATCGAACTCCAGACCTCCAGCACGGCAGGTCGGAGCTCTGCCTGCTGAGCCACGGCAGCTGCCCTGAACACATGTTTTGTGCTGGGCTCTGGGCCAGACCCTGCACCCGGCCTGTCCTTGTCCTATCTGCTACCATTGCTTCAGGCTGGGAGGAAGCCCCTGGTGCACTACTAAACCCACTCAGTACAGTACTATGGACCCTGCTGCCCTTGGCAGAGCAGTATCCTCTGGACACCAGTCTTCTCCTCACCCACCTCTCCCCCAAGCACAGCCCACCTGCCAATTTTCCTGAGAGAGGAATGGCCTCCATTGACCCATCTCATATATTTACCAGGAATATTTATTGTCTAGATCAGGGCCTCTAAGCTTCTGATCCATAAACATTTTTTGATCATGCCCCCCAAAATAATTTTTTTAATGTACAAATGATATGCATGCACTACTAAACTAATTCACATTACAAAACATGCAAAAAAGTAGACATCTGAAAGGGACCAGGTAAAATATTATTGTAGTTAGAAGCTCTAATATTTTCTTCCTGCAGCCCACTTTGGAGACCACAATATTAAATCCAATAAGGAAATAACCAGTTGTCTGTAGCCCTTGTTAACTGGAGTTTCTGTTTATGTATTTCCAGGGCATGTTCACATTACGGATTTTAACATAGCGACAGTCGTGAAAGGAGCAGAAAAGGCTTCCTCCATGGCTGGGACTAAGCCCTACATGGGTGAGTTCTCTTTTCTCATGGTGTGATCAGGCCTCATGCAGGAGGCCTCAGCCTCCCTCTCCAGCTCCATCTGCCACCCCTCCCGCACTTACCTCCCACTAGACTCCACCTATTCGCAGTACCTGCCATGCTCTCTCATACCTCTGGGTCTTTACCTAGGCTACCTCCTCTGTTGAAAAGACCCTCCTCTACTGGGTTTTCTGGAGAACTCCTGCTCACCCAGAAAGACTTGACTCTTTAAAGCCTGGGTTTTTTTTGCCAAAGTAGGTGTCATTTTGTCGTTTTGGGTCTACGTTCTTAAGCACACAGTGCTCTTTCAATATGTAATTCCACATTGTGGCTGGTTATTTTTAGGACTATTTCTGGAAGTACAGCTTTTAGTATGTGTTCTACTCCTTTGTTTTAGTTTTCTTTATTAACGGCACCTGTTAGCTCAATGTTGGGCCTTCTTTACCAATCTTCAATATTTGTCACATTCTCACACATACTTTTTACCTCTTCCTTGATTAGTTTAAATTTTCCCTCATTTTCATCTTTATCTTTCTCTTAAGATATTATCTGTTTTGTGTGCTTTTGAGTGAAGTCAATTTCTGAAGTACATTTCATTTTATTTACTTTTTTTCATTTGTTAAATCCTATCTTCTCTATTATACGCTTCCTTCTTTTCTTTTTTGTGAATATATACAAAAAAAGCAATAAATTTCAAAATACATAGCAACAATTGGTTGTAGAACAGATTTCAAAGTTTGGTATGGGTTACAATTCCACAATTTTATTTTATTTTTCTAGCTACTGTAAGGTAATGGAGACTGAAAGAAAATCAATATACTGATTCAGCAGTCATACTCATTTGTTAAACCCTACCTTCTCTGTATAACTCCACCATCACCTTTGATCTTTCTCCCACTCTTTAGGGGCATTTGAGCTATGCCCATTCTAACTTTTTCATGTTAGAAGGGACTGTCGATAATATGGGATAGGGGGATGGAACTAGTTGATATCATTTTCTTTTATTTCTAGTTATTTCCTGAGTTCTCTACCCCAATTTCTAAGTTTTGTTTTTAATTTCAATTTATGCTGTTCTTTCATGTCTTGAATAATTTTCTTAATATCTATATTACCTATTAGCTCTTCTTACCCATGTTAGTTATCAATTGCTGCCTAACAAACCGCATCAAAACTTAGTGACTTAAGGCTAATAAATAACACAGTGTTATTTCTCGGAATTCTGCAAGTTGGCTCAAAAATAGTTCTTTTGCTGGTTTTGGCCAGGCTGACTCATGCAGCTGCCTCTCTCTCCACGTGATCTTTCATCATCAAGGGAGCTAGACCAAGCTTCCTCATATGGTAGTGGCAGAGTTTTAATATGGTAAAATTAATGTCCATGTGCTTAGCAGGCCTCTGCTTACTTCATGTTTCCTGATGCCCCATTGGCCAAAGCAACTCAAATAGCCAAGACCAGGGGCAATGTAGAGGGGACTTCATGGAGCATGGTTACCAGAAGCCCGATTCGTTGAGGACCATTAATGTAACAATCCACCACAATGTCTTTTTACTCTTTTGAGGCAGTGGATTATAGTTTTGATCTGTTTTGTGGGCATATCTTTCTGGTTTGCATTCATTGATCTGTAAAGATATTATTCTTTTCCTTGTTCTCCTTCTTCTTATATTAACTTTGTATGGAATTTGACTTTTACACCTTTCTGTGGCTTATTTTGTAAAAAAGTAGTTTCCCTGAACTTTTAGAAGATGGTTTCAAAATAGATCTACCTTTTCTGTTGTTTTTATGAAGTGTCAAAATATAAGGTGACTTCCATCTGAGATTTCCTGGCTCTGTTCCCCTCCTCCACTTTTATCTGGCCCTTCGTTTTCCTTTGTCTATAGGACTCCTTATTGCTCCCAACAGTTTCTTCTCAGAGCCCTTTCCCCAAAAGGAGCATTGGCTAAGTGTTTTAAAGAGGTTTTTGTGGTGGGTTTTTGTTTTGTTTTGTTTTGTTTTGTTTTTATTCCAGGCTGCTTCAGCTCCTTCAGAATTACCAAGGGCCCCTTTTACTCACTTGATATTGAACTGAGAAAATTCCTCCCAGATTCAGCTGCTGTTCTCAAATTGATTTTCTGGCCTTCCCAGCAAATACCTGC